>JAFMSR010000002.1:1063854-1322999 GCA_022818135.1 Saxidomus purpurata | reverse complement strand
ATAGTCGAAAGTTATGCTAGATTAGGGGTTAAGTATAGTCTAAAATCAAAAGGTTACCTTGGGTTGTCTTAGGTTATGTCACAAATCAAAAAGATTACCTTTGGTTGTCTTAGGTTGTCTAGATAGTCGAAGGTTATGGTAGGTTAGGGGTTAAGTATAGTCTTAAATCAAAAGGTTACCTTGGCTTGTCTTAGGGTATGTCCCAAATTAAAAAAAATTACCTTGGGTTGTCTTAGGTTGTCTAGATAGTCGAAGGTTATGGTAGGTTTGGGGTTAAGTATAGTCTAAATTCAAAAGGTTACCTTGGCTTGTCTTAGGTTATGTCCCAAATTGAAAAAAAATTACCTTGGGTTGTCTTAGGTTGTCTAGATAGTCGAAGGTTATGGTAGGTTAGGGGTTAAGTGTAGTCTAAAATGAAAAGGTTACATTGGGTTGTCTTAGGTTATGTCACAAATTGAAAAGATTACCTTGGGTTGTCTTAGGTTGTCTAAATAGTCGAAGGTTATGGTAGGTTAGGGGTTAAGTGTAGTCGAAAATCAAAAGGTTACCTTGGCTTGTCTAAGATTATGTCCCAAATTAAAAATATTAGCTTGGGTTGTCTTAGGTTGTATAGATAGTCGAAGGTTATGGTTGGTTAGGGGTTAGGTGTAGTCGAAAATCAAAAGGTTACCTTGGGTTGTCTTAGGTTATGTAGGAAATCGAAAAGATTAGCTTTGGTTGTCTTAGGTTGTCTAGATAGTCGAAGGTTATGGTAGGTTAGGGGTTAAGTGTAGTCGAAAATCAAAAGTTGTCTTAGGTTCTCTTAGATTATGTCCCAAATCAAAAAGATTAGCTTAGGTTGTCTTAGGTTGTCTAGATTTTCGAAGGTTATGGTAGGTTAGGGTTTAAGTATAGTCTAAAATCAAAAGGTTACCTTGGCTTGTCTTAGGTTATGTCCCAAATTGAAAAAAAATTACCTTGGGTTGTCTTAGGCTGTCTAGATAGTCGAAGGTTATGGTAGGTTAGGGGTTAAGTGTAGTCTAAAATGAAAAGGTTACCTTGGGTTGTCTTAGGTTATGTCACAAATTGAAAAGATTACCTTGGGTTGTCTTAGGTTGTCTAGATAGTCGAAGGTTATGGTAGGTTAGGGGTTAAGTGTAGTCGAAAATCAAAAGGTTACCTTGGCTTGTCTAAGATTATGTCCCAAATTAAAAATATTAGCTTGGGTTGTCGTAGGTTGTATAGATAGTCGAAGGTTATGGTAGGTTAGGGGTTAAGTGTAGTCGAAAATCAAAAGGTTACCTTGGGTTGTCTTAGGTTATGTAGGAAATCGAAAAGATTAGCTTGGGTTGTCTTAGGTTGTCTAGATAGTCGTAGGTTATGGTAGGTCAGGGGTTAAGTGTAGTCGAAAATCAAAAGTTGTCTTAGGTTCTCTTACATTATGTCCCAAATGGAAAAGATTAGCTTAGGTTGTCTTAGGTTGTCTAGATTATCGAAGGTTATGGTAGATTAGGGGTTGGGAGTAGTCGTAAATCAAAAGGTTGTCTTAGATTATCTTAGGTTATGTCCCAAATGGAAAAGATTAGCTTAGGTTGTCTAAGGTTCACTAGATTATCGAAGGTTATGGTAGGTTAGGGGTTGGGTGTAGTCTAAAATCCAAAGGTTGTCTTGGGTTGTCTTAGGTTATATAGATACTCGGTAACATATTATATATTGTTATAGAAGGTTAGGGTTAGTTAGCTTTGTTACTAAAAATAGATATCTTTGTTCTTTTTTCCAGCCCTTTTTTCTATATACATTTCTATATAGGACACCATTGCGACGCCATTTTTACATTTTCCATACAAGAAATGGCATCAAGCAATAAAATAACAGATCAAATATCAATTATTATTATAATTATCATCAACAGTATTATTAACTATTGTCTTCAATATAATAATTTTCAATTATGAAATGTAAACTATGAAAAACAAATTCAGCCATTAAATATTCATTCATCAAAAATAAAATAACAGATACCTTTTTTCTTAATTCCTTTGCAAACAATAAAATCCAAATCTTAAAACACAATACACAATAAACACTGCACAATTGTCAAAGTTATAAGTCAATATTTATCAAACAATTTAACACACAAAGAATGCACTGTTCACAATGGTGTCCAAACTCAAAATGGCGCTCTGAAAATAATTTATGAACTTGTGCCCGGATGTATTTTCAAGTCACGTGATCTAATCAAATCTGCATCATATAATACATTTCTATTGAAAATAGCTGTTTTAGGTCATATTTACTTATTAATTATGACATTATTAATAAAGATACTTTTATAAATGATATCACATATTGTACGCGAGAGTCTCCTCTAAAATATACAACAAAAATATTAAACATCCGTCCGTCCGTCTGTTCAGGATAGCGAGAATAAAATGGCATATTTTATATATAAAATAATGCATTCTATATAAAGCATATTGGTATCATGTAACTATATTCTATAAATAGCACATTGTTACCATGTGATAATATTGACCAATCAAATTCATTTTGGGCATCATTCGAATGCCCATTTGGGCATCCACGTCATTCAGCTCTTACCCTAACCCTCAAACCCTAACCCTAACCCTAACCCTAACCCTAACCCTAACCCTAAACCCTAACCCTAACCCTAAACCACCCTAACCCTAACCCTAACCCTAACCTACCCCTAACCCTAACCCTAACCCTAACCCTAACCCTAACCCTAACCCAACCCTAACCCTAACCCTAACCCTAACCCTAACTGGGAATGCTGTTGGGAAATCGTGCTTTGTGGTCTTGGGGTAGTGTGTATTCAGCTTTGGGTTTTTAGTATCTAGTTTGGGTTTGGGCCAAAAATAAGACCGGTTTCATGGTCCTTGTTGCCATGGCAACCATGTCTGTAACTTTGGCCTTTATATGTTTATGTTGAAAAAATCGACTTTTTTCATATTTTCTTAATCAAAACAGGGTTTTTACCAAAACTATTCACAAATGACTGTTGGGACCCTTAGGGACTTCCATTAGAAAACCCTAGAGAACCCCTGACCCTTTAATTTTGGCCAAAATTGGACTTGTGAAAATCTTGGGGTTAGGGCTATTGAAATTTGAGAACTTTTTGAATTTTGAACCGAAGACATCCACTTTTTAATCCTTTGATATGTTTCTTTCTGATTAAAACCCTGACCTCCATTGTGATTTCCAACAACGAACCAAGCCATGTTTAACCCCCTAAGGGCCATAGGGGCCAAACCCTTCGCGGTTTTCTACCGTGCTTTGTGGTCTTCAATCGTGCTTTGTGGTCTTCAGGGTAAGGGTTTAACTTGAATATTTTATAACTTTTTTGGTGGGTTTAGTACAAACTTGAAATTGATAATACTGATAATTTTAAGGGTCCCCTTAAGTATGATAATGCATTATTAGGGATCCCGTAATGGACACTTGCTGTATTCAAATTATTCTTATCCATACATTGGCGTGATTGAAAGTAGGTCATTTTGTCCCAACAGGTCTCCTTCGTCTGATAAAAGTGTTTCCTGTCACCCAGCTTAAAAAGGGGCCAAACCCTAGAGGGGACCAAATCGTGCTTTGTGGTCTTCGATCGTGCTTTGTGGTCTTCAGCCCCTAAAATTTCTAAGTTCAATGATTTTTCAATTTCTAGTGTCATGTAGCTGAAATTCACACCATTATCAGGGTTTTGGCCCCTTTTCGACATGGCAAAATTTTAAGGGTCAGCCCCTAATATTTAGGGGTCAAAAGGAATTTTTTTGTCTTTTTGGAATGGAAGTTTCTAAGTGGTGCAATAGATCCCTATTTGTCCCAACGACTCAGAAATGTATTCGAAATATCACCAAGGGGCCTAGAACCCAAACCCTGAAGGGGTCAAAAATCGTGCTTTGTGGTCTTCAGGGTTTGTTGGGAAATCGTATCTTCTGGTTTTTGGCAATTTTCTTGAAACTGAATGCTTATCATATTGTTGGAAATTGTTAGAATATCTTGTTTTTATATAAATAAAAGTAATTACTCTTTGAAATTTCTGAATTTATTGTACTTAGATAGAAATGAAAATCTTGGGCTAGGGCTAGGGTTAGGGTTAGGGTGAGAAAAATTTATCCGGCCTATATCTTTTTTGCAAAGGTCTTGACAGCAATGACTTAAACAAATCCTGGATACATTTCATGCCATTTTTCTGAAAACTTTATATAAAAACATACAAATAACATAGTTAAGGCTAAAAAGAAGAAATACATTTTCTGTTGGGAAAATCGTATCTTGTGGTCGTTCTTGTTTTTTTCGGATAGTTGTTTAAAAATGGACTTTTAGCAAGAGTTAATCATATATAAATGCTCATTGTTACAATTAAAGTATCATATGCTAGACAATCTAAACACAAAATATGAATTTAGGAAATAAATCAAGATTTTTCTAAACTAGGGTTAGGGTATGAATGGTCTTGATTTTTAAAGTATCATAACTTTTGAAATAAGAGACACAGATTGTCGCCATTGAAATATTGTGTAGTTTATTTTGTATTCTATAAGAAGATTAAGTTTAAAAATAAAGTATTGTAGTATTTTTAGAATAAATGAAGATATAAGTTTTTGTTGGGAATTTCGTATCTTCTGGTCTTGTAAGATTTTTTCGATTTATTCTGTTTAGGCAGGGAATTTATATCCTTAAAATGATTTATAATATGTATTTCGAGAATACAAATATTATATGCTTGTACTTTTTTCGGAATAAAATCTTTATCCTTTGATAAGTAGCATTTCACAAAATTAGGGTTAGGGTTTGCAAGTGCCTGAAATTTTAAAGTCCTAAAACATTTCTACCAATTAAGACCATATGTTTATATTAAGCTACATACTAGTTTTGTTGGTATTCTTTCAAGAAAATATGATTAGAAAGATATGCCACCAGTATTAAAGGTAAAAATGAAAAACAAATATTTTGTTGGGAAAATCGTACCTTGTGGTCTTCTATCATTTTTTCTATTAATTTTGTGCACATAGTCTTTTATAAGGTTAAACATCTCTAGGAATAAGTATTTTTGGGGAACAGTAACTGTGTTTCACATAACTTCCTCAAATATAATGATAATTAATAATTAAATGAGATTTAACAGATACCTGGTTTAGGGTTTGAAAGGACTTATAATTTCAATCTTAATTTTCTTTAAAATTACAGAATTTAAGGTAACAGTGCTAAAATATATTGACGCAATTGTTGTTGTCTTTCAGAAAATTAAGCTTGCATGAGTATGAATGCAACATTAAAGGTAAAAAGAAAAAAAGAAATTTCTGTTGGGAAAAATCGTACCTTGTGGTCTTCTCTATAGTTCAATGACTAGTATCTTATTTTTGGGAGAAGGCATTAAGCAACCTATATCAGTGATAAACAGCTTTGCCGGATCTTTAAACATAGTCAAGGTATCGACTTATTAAAGACGCGCAATACTCACACAGAGTGCACGGTATGCACGTGTAAAGCTAACGTAACGTATGTTTACCACGATTGTATAACTGCTTTACTTAAGCATGGTCTCTTTCAAAGGTTAAGACGTTAGCTTTATCTTCAATTAGGTACATTTCACATGCTATATATCAATTTCCAATTTGCAGGGCTCACACAGTTGATAGCAACCAACCCCATAATATACATTGAATCCCTTGTGCTTTAGTTAATGTTCATTAATGACTTAATACACCTTAGAAGGAGTCTTTGTCTAATCTAATGAACAGAAATATTAAGTAATGTCCATCTTGTGTCCTATGCGCCATATATATCAACAAATAAACCCATGCAATAACATTAAACTTAGCTTGGATAATAAACACAGGGTTGAAATGTTCCAACAGAAATTCAGGGTAAAATTCAAAGTTCGATAACTTTTGTCCTAAGATTACCCTGTTGTTATAATTGAGAAATAAGGTGTAACTAAGGACATTTCAGGGATATATACTCTTTAAATCCCTTAAAATCCCCTTTTTCTAGGGGCTCCTATATGGGTGAAAATTTTTACAACTTTCATGGATAACTCCTTCTATGTCAGGGTTTGATGAAAATAACAAAGAAATACCCATAAATTGATCCAAGATACGCCCCTGGACACCCCTAATACAATTCAAGACTGTCAGGGAAGGAGACCCTTAACCCCTAAAAAACCCCTATAACTCAATTTCCCTGAAGACCACAAAGCACGGTCCAATGACCACAAAGCACGATTTGAAGACCACAAAGCACGGTAGCCGAAGACCACAAAGCACGGTCGAAGACCACAAAGCACGATCGAAGACCACAAAGCACGATTTATTATAGAGTAAATTCCCAACCCTAACCCTAACCCTAACCCTAACCCTAACCCTAACCCTAACTGGGAATTCTGTTGGGAAATCGTGCTTTGTGGTCTTGGGGTAGTGTGTATTCAGCTTTGGGTTTTTAGTATCTAGTTTGGGTTTGGGCCAAAAATAAGACCGGTTTCATGGTCCTTGTTGCCATGGCAACCATGTCTGTAACTTTGGCCTTTATATGTTAACGTTGAAAAAACCGACTTTTTTCATATTTTCTTAATCAAAACAGGGTTTTTACCAAAACTATTCACAAATGACTGTTGGGACCCTTAGGGACTTCCATTAGAAAACCCTAGAGAACCCCTGACCCTTTAATTTTGGCCAAAATTGGACTTGTGAAAATCTTGGGGTTAGGGCTATTGAAATTTGAGAACTTTTTGAATTTTGAACCGAAAACATCCACTTTTTAATCCTTTGATATGTTTGTTTCTGATTAAAACCCTGACCTCTATTGTGATTTCCAACAACGAACCAAGCCATGTTTAACCCCCTAAGGGCCATAGGGGCCAAACCCTTCGCGGTTTTCTACCGTGCTTTGTGGTCTTCAATCGTGCTTTGTGGTCTTCAGGGTAAGGGTTTAACTTGAATTTTTTATAACTTTTTTGGTGGGTTTAGTACAAACTTGAAATTGATAACACTGATAATTTTAAGGGTCCCCTTAAGTATGATAATGCATTATTAGGGATCCCGTAATGGACACTTGCTGTATTCAAATTATTCTTATCCATACATTGGCGTGATTGAAAGTAGGTCATTTTGTCCCAACAGGTCTCCTCGTCTGATAAAAGTGTTTCCTGTCACCCAGCTTAAAAAGGGGCCAAACCCTAGAGGGGACCAAATCGTGCTTTGTGGTCTTCGATCGTGCTTTGTGGTCTTCAGCCCCTAAAATTTCTAAGTTCAATGATTTTTCAATTTCTAGTGTCATTTAGCTGAAATTCACACCATTATCAGGGTTTTGGCCCCTTTTCGACATGGCAAAATTTTAAGGGTCAGCCCCTAATATTTAGGGGTCAAAAGGGATTTTTTTGTTTTTTTGGAATGGAAGTTTCTAAGTGGTGCAATGGATCCCTATTTGTCCCAACGACTCAGAAATGTATTCGAAATATCACCAAGGGGCCTAGAACCCAAACCCTGAAGGGGCCAAAAATCGTGCTTTGTGGTCTTCAGGGTTTGTTGGGAAATCGTATCTTCTGGTTTTTGGCAATTTTCTTGAAACTGAATGCTTATCATATTGTTGGAAATTGTTAGAATATCTTGTTTTTATATAAATAAAAGTAATTACTCTTTGAAATTTCTGAATTTATTGTACTTAGATAGAAATGAAAATCTTGGGCTAGGGCTAGGGTTAGGGTTAGGGTGAGGAAAATTTATCCGGCCTATATCTTTTTTGCAAAGGTCTTGACAGCAATGACTTAAACAAATCCTGGATACATTTCATGCCATTTTTCTGAAAACTTTATATAAAAACATACAAATTACATAGTTAAGGCTAAAAAGAAGAAATACATTTTCTGTTGGGAAAATCGTATCTTGTGGTCGTTCTTGTTTTTTTCGGATAATTGTTTAAAAATGGACTTTTAGCAAGAGTTAATCATATATAAATGCTCATTGTTACAATTAAAGTATCATATGCTAGACAATCTAAACACAAAATATGAATTTAGGAAATAAATCAAGATTTTTCTAAACTAGGGTTAGGGTATGAATGGTCTTGATTTTTAAAGTATTATAACTTTTGAAATAAGAGACACAGATTGTCGCCATTTAAATATTGTGTAGTTTATTTTGTATTCTATAAGAAGATTAAGTTTAAAAATAAAGTATTGTAGTATTTTTTGAATAAATGAAGATATAAGTTTTTGTTGGGAATTTCGTATCTTCTGGTCTTCGAAGATTTTTTCGATTTATTCTGTTTAGGCAGGGAATTTATATCCTTAAAATGATTTATAATATGTATTTCGAGAATACAAATATTATATGCTTGTACTTTTTTCGGAATAAAATCTTTATCCTTTGATAAGTAGCATTTCACAAAATTAGGGTTAGGGTTTGCAAGTGCCTGAAATTTTAAAGTCCTAAAACATTTCTACCAATTAAGACCATAAGTTTATATTAAGCTACATACTAGTTTTGTTGGTATTCTTTCAAGAAAATATGATTAGAAAGATATGCCACCAGTATTAAAGGTAAAAATGAAAAACAAATATTTTGTTGGGAAAATCGTACCTTGTGGTCTTCTATCATTTTTTCTATTAATTTTGTGCACATAGTCTTTTATAAGGTTAAACATCTCTAGGAATAAGTATTTTTGGGGAACAGTAACTGTGTTTCACATAACTTCCTCAAATATAATGATAATTAATAATTAAATGAGATTTAACAGATACCTGGTTTAGGGTTTGAAAGGACTTATAATTTCAATCTTAATTTTCTTTAAAATTACAGAATTTAAGGTAACAGTGCTAAAATATATTGACGCAATTGTTGTTGTCTTTCAGAAAATTAAGCTTGCATGAGTATGAATGCAACATTAAAGGTAAAAAAGAAAAAAGAAATTTCTGTTGGGAAAAATCGTACCTTGTGGTCTTCTCTATAGTTCAATGACTAGTATCTTATTTTTGGGAGAAGGCATTAAGCAACCTATATCAGTGATAAACAGCTTTGCCGGATCTTTAAACATAGTCAAGGTATCGACTTATTAAAGACGCGCAATACTCACACAGAGTGCACGGAATGCACGTGTAAAGCTAACGTAACGTATGTTTACCACGATTATATAACTGCTTTACTTAAGCATGGTCTCTTTCAAAGGTTAAGACGTTAGCTTTATCTTCAATTAGGTACATTTCACATGCTATATATCAATTTCCAATTTGCAGGGCTCACACAGTTGATAGCAACCAACCCCATAATATACATTGAATCCCTTTTGCTTTAGTTAATGTTCATTAATGACTTAATACACCTTAGAAGGAGTCTTGTCTAATCTAATGAACAAAAATATTAAGTAATGTCCATCTTGTGTCCTATGCGCCATATATATCAACAAATAAACCCATGCAATAACATTAAACTTAGCTTGGATAATAAACACAGGGTTGAAATGTTCCAACAGAAATTCAGGGTAAAATTCAAAGTTCGATAACTTTTGTCCTAAGATTACCCTGTTGTTATAATTGAGACATAAGGTGTAACTAAGGACATTTCAGGGATATATACTCTTTAAATCCCTTAAAATCCCCTTTTTCTAGGGGCTCCTATATGGGTGAAAATTTTTACAACTTTCATGGATAACTCCTGCTATGTAAGGGTTTGATGAAAATAACAAAGAAATACCCATAAATTGATCCAAGATACGCCCCTGGACACCCCTAATACAATTCAAGACTGTCAGGGAAGGAGACCCTTAACCCCTAAAAAACCCCTATAACTCAATTTCCCTGAAGACCACAAAGCACGGTCCAATGACCACAAAGCACGATTTGAAGACCACAAAGCACGGTAGCCGAAGACCACAAAGCACGGTCGAAGACCACAAAGCACGATCGAAGACCACAAAGCACGATTTATTATAGAGTAAATTCCCAACCCTAACCCTAACCCTAACCCTAACCCTAACCCTAACCCTAAACCCAACCCAACCACCTAACCCTAACCCTAACCCTAACCCTAACCCTAACCCTAACCCTAACCCTAAACCCTAACCCTAACCCTAACCCTAACCCTAACCCTTGGGACCAAAGTTCGCATATAACTCTTACCCTAATCCTAACCCTAACCAGTGGTCACAACAGTGTTTTGGGGCTTGAAATCCTAATGTAACCGATGCTATATTATTGTCGTTACAAAAGCAAACACTAAAATCAAGATTAACCGGCCAAATGTGTAGATACTATTAAAATATTGCTCTTGCTCTTAGGTATAGTGCCAAATTTCAAACAGTTCACTGCACATCCACTGATTGTTATGCAATGTAACGGTTAGAAAAATGTTTCAATCAGTTTTACCATCGACCATGAAAACATATGTCAGTGCTTTAAGTTTGAGAGGTATTGATTGAGTCTTTCTTGGTCAAATTGCAGTATTTTATTCAGTCGTTCCTTTTTCCTTTGGTCAACTCGATATCTGGTACCATGAAAATAAACACCATGTTTTACAAACCAATACTTCAATTTTATTGATCGCGCAGGCTTGTATACATTTGTTATCCAGTTGTCTGCCCACCAGTTATCAAAATAGGGAGGATAATAAAAAATCAGAAATTTCTACATACGTGCGATGCACCCTATCATTTGTTATTTGTATTTCCTTCTTTGAATGTTGACCCAACAACAACGACATTCTGCGGTGTATAGATTCTCAAAGCATTTACGCCAGCTGACGTCCAATTTTTTGTTTCAAAAGATGTATCATCGGTAACTCGTACTAAATAGTCCATTCCGTCTCGATATGCTGCTCTTGAAATGTCATTGCATGCTCTGGTTAATGGTCCACCGTTTGTTACGACTCCGATCGTACATCATTTCTAATTTGTGTTTAACAGTTTCGACAAAATCTCCCATGTCAATTCCAACGTAAATCTTGTATCTGTATTCCTTTTGCATTGATTTATAAATTGACGGTATTCAAATTGTCGTTAAACTTATATTTTGTAAAAGCGGGTTCTTAATATACCGAGTTGTTGCTGGAATTAAAATACCAATTGTAGTAAGTTTTCTAGCCATTTCATTATCAGAAATTGATAAAGTGGAGCTATAAGTAAAAGCATTTCTGTTGCTGTCGGCTATACGTTTCAAGTGGTAGTGTTTCTTTGATCTAGTTATAATTCGTTGACATACTTAAAATTCTGGCTTCATTCATTTTGTCTTCACAGGCTACTTTGTTACCAAACTTACAAGGCTTAATGAGCTGCCCCTAACTAAGTTAGCGATGGACGTTTAAGATATAAAAAGTAGCATAAAAAATAAAACCGAAAGTCCAATTATTTCCAATATTTGAATTAAACGTTTCATTTTTCCTTCAAATGAGAGAGTGGTTTGTAACACTGATCTAGTTGTGTAAAATAGAGGATAAGAAAAGAGAAGTTAGAGAGATCAATAAAACAAGAAGATATTAAAAATTTAAAAAATAAATTTCCTTTTCCCAAACATTTTCTAATAGATACAAATCACGACTGTGCGATATTTACTTAATTGAATTATTTGTGTAGCACTGTTACATATAATACATGTGCTATCTTTTCGAACTGACTGACTGCACAATATTGATACTTCATTATATAGTTCATTGTTGAAACGCCCATGTGGATATTTGTCTACACTTGTCAAAGTTGTCAGAAAATATTCTTATTTTCTTTTATTTGGACAACTGTAGGTGAAATAAAATGATCGATATGCGAACATGTACATATAAGCAGATGTTACGGTTTGTAAGTAGAATCTACACCAGATTCTGTTGGACGTTATTACATGAATATTTATATATATATTCTTTCACGTTCTCAATGCAGTATAGGATTTTAACTTATCATACATGGACTATAGTTGAAAATCTCCAATTATTTATTAATTGGCTTTAAAAAAGCAACAAAATAATGAGGTAACGTCTGCGGATTCATAAAAAGAATGAAAGACAGTTTTGTTATCTTTCTGTGGCAATCTCACAGAGAAAACGATCGTTCGAAAGCTGAATGTTAGTTCAATGCAGGCAGTAAATTTGTATATATGTTATGCAGTCTTGAATTAAGTTCACTTATAGTTTCAGGAACTCAAAATGATGAACTTCAAGAAGAACTATCGTAGTTTATTTTTGAATATGATGTGTGATGTTAGTCATATATGGACACACTGATCACGTGTTTCAAACACCTTTAGTTTATGGCAACTCGATGTCCAAGTTTCAAGAATTTTCCACCCCATTGTCCGCAATTCTGCATAGTGGGTCAAACATCAAAAACAATTTGTCAACGCCCTATTTGATAGATACGCCATTCTGCAAAATTCCAAACATAAGCCCATTGCATCCAAGCATTCGAAGATTTATTAAAACGCTTGAACCAGCTATTTGTAAACATAAGTCGTCAATTGTTTATCAGTCTGGTTTATATCTGAAAGTTAACCATACAGCTCTCCAGCTTAGGTCGTACAATAAAAGCTTTAAATATTGTACATATACACCTATATTTCGACCATTGTTTTCACCGACGCACAAAAACGTTTTTCGGTTTTTGAATGAGAGCAAACCTTTTACATTTTCGGCAAAAGTACGGCATGAATTTGTACGAGTGAACTGTTATGACAAAGAAAATAGATCCGTGTACACTAATTTCCATGCATTTGTTCAACCTAATATGAAGTTAAAAAGAACGTATAAAGATCGGTTTCGTATGCATATGAACGAGAACAAACTAGGAAGATCTCTGAACGTGTTGTTAATTATAATTGACTCTGTGTCTAGATCAAGCTTCATACGTCAAATGGTGAAAACAAGGTCATTTCTAAAAACTAACTTTGCACCATTCGATATGTTGGGATACAATAAAGTAGCTGATAATACAATTTTAAATATGGTGCCATTAACGCTGGGTAAATTTCTAAAGGAAATACCTTGGAATAAAAATAAAACATTTGATGAATTTAATTTCATCTGGAAGAAATATTCAAAGAAAGGTTATCACACTCTTTTCGCAGAAGACACACCAGGCATATCCACGTTTGATTTCTTGAGGAAAGGTTTTAATATTCCGCCATGTGATCATTTCTATCGGCCCTTGAGTATGGCAATGTCAATGGAAAAAGGCCGTCGGCATAGACACAGCAACTGTTTCAACGATAGACTTGAAGCAGATATTATTCTGAATTATACGTATGATTTTATTGATACCTATAAACACAATCCTCATTTCTTATTAACCTTTTTAACGGCCTACACTCACAATGACCCTAATAGCGCAAGTACAGTTGACGACCTTTACTACAGATTTTTCAAGCGTTTATACGACAATAATCTCATTCAGAATACAGTGATTTTTTTCTTCAGTGATCACGGAATAAGGTTTGGCGCAATACGTGAAACTTTCGTAGGTAAACTAGAGGAAAGATTGCCATTTATGTATATTATACTTCCAAAATGGCTTCATACTACATACCCGACTATGTCTAACATGTGGAGAATTAATCAATATAGATTGTCAACAGCGTTTGACGTTTACGAAACTTTGAGGTATATTTTGTTTTTTGATGGGGTATTGAAACCTGCAAATGTTACAACTCGTGGTGTAAGCTGGTTTCGAAAAATTTCATATAACAGGTCCTGTGAAACAGCGGGTATCTCGCCTCACTGGTGCACGTGCTTAAAGCAAAATAAACTTCACACTACAGAAATCGTAAGTGTTAACGCAAGTCTTGAAGTGTTGAACCTTATCAAAAAACTTCTATCTGGGTATAACAATGTCTGTGAAGAGTTATCAATTAACCAGATAAAAGAAGCGAATCGTATTTACGAACCAGATGAAATAGTTTTGAGTGTAATAGAAAACCGAAATAAGCAAAGGAGAAGGCAAAAGTCGATAGAACATGTTCAAGTTCTCATCGAGACTGTTCCGGGAAAAGCACATTTTGAGGCCACAGTACGTGTAGATTTTAGCAGACCACATGTTCGTTACCAGCTTGTCGATGACATCAGTAGAACAAATCTTTATGGAAAACAATCAGCTTGTATAGATGATTCTCTTTTAAGGAAATTTTGCTTTTGTAAATGAGATTTCAGTGGAAAAGACGTATTCATTAGTATTAATCAAACGACGAAACAAAAGTTAAAAACATAAAAAGGATTAGAGTAAACACTAAAACTAAAGTTCATTGACTTTAAATGGTGCCATAAAGCTGCTCGCTTTCAGAATTTGATGAAAAAAAGTTCATAAAACTCTATGAAAATAGCATATTTATGAGCGAATAGTAAAATACAAAGGTTCCAGTAATAATTCCGGTAAGGTTTAATTGTATATTTAACATTATACGCCACCAAATAATTAAGCGTTACAAACGCTTTTGAAAATCCAAATAATGTTATAACCATATAGCGTAACGGTGCCGTTAAATCAAAGCGACCAACATTTTTAATGGACTTTTGCAAATTGCTACCTAGATTTTTACTTATATTGATTATTTTACATACCATTACTTTTACATATACTGTTTAAGTATATCACTTTAGGGTTATGATTAGGGTCAGGGTTAGGGTCTGCGTTAAGGGTTTGGGTCAGGAAATAAGGATTTCGGTAAAGCTTAAGGGTTTGGGTTAGAGTCACAGTGCAACATTTATTTTCCAAATAATTCTCTTAGCTCAATTTTAATCTGCAACATTACTTATCCATTGATTCCTATTGAATTCTTTACTGCATAAAAGCACAATCTTTCAGTACGGCTTCCTTCGTTCATATGCGCTATCCCATAATTCAAAGTAGCGCATGCCCAGGACCAATAAAATTATCCATTTCTAAGACACTGACTCCTTGTTTCTCTTGTGGCAAAAAAGGTATTTTCATATAATATTTCTCAGAAAAAGCAAAGACGCAATTAAAATGTGTATGCCCAAATTACTACAAAAATTACCATTTGAAAACCTATCAAAACGGCGTCGAAATGCAAGACAATTTGTTTACAAAAATGCGTTTCCGGTATAAGATATCTCTAATTTTGACCCTATTCAGTCGTCGTTGTCGTCTCATTTCGGATCGATGCGCATTTGTTACGTTGAATATTTGTGTGTATTGGTTTATATGTTACCATCATCATAGTGTCATAGTCTGTCTAAGTGTTTTTAAATGATCATTTTATTGTAATCTTAATCAGACTGCCACTGTAGACATGGGATTCAGTGTGTCAAAATCTGAAAGGTTGAATGCACATGTAAATTTCTCTAGGATCTGCTGTGGACAAGATTGACTTTGAAGATGAAGCGACAAAATGGAAAGCACCTAAAAAGAAAAGTTGATTAGCTAAGATAACTCTTGCCTTTGGTTCATTTCAGTATTTCACTTGGCGTTGAACATTTCAGTATTGCTTCCCTAAATTTAATTTACACATGCCAACACAACCATCCCAACAGAACGTTCAGTGCTTTGATTTCATTTCGCAACCAGCTATATATTACATTAGCATGAAGGCTGAGGTTCATGAATATATTGACGTCGCGAATCTTATACACTCTTTAGAAGTTGAGAACTACATGTATTAATTAGCTTATATGTTTGCCTTTACTAATGATATTTGCTGCATATTCATTGAATGAAATTCTCTTTAACACATGTATGGATATAAACAAAGTTGATTATGTAGGTAAATAGAAGAGCTGTATTTTCAGGCATCGTCTTGTTTTTTTATGTTGGCGTTTTTAACGTTGACGTTATGTAACGTGTGCTGTGACTGCAACTTTCGCAGGTATAACAAGTTATTTCTTAATTTAGGTCCAGTTTTAAACTGGGTCATGGTGAGTCAAAAACTAGGTCAAGCGATCAAATCATGGAAAAACATTTTTAACAATTCAAAAGCCACATCTTTCATTTAATCATCATGAAAGCTAAAAACAATGTTTGAATTGATTAACACTAAGTCAAGTTTGAAACTGGGTCACGTAGGGTTAAAAACTAGGACACAAGGTCAGATCAAAGAAAACCCTTGGAACACTCTGAGCTCAGTGGTGGGCTTATGTGACGTCATTCATCGTAAACAATTGCTACAAATTACATTTCCTCCTTAATTACTGGGCCACGGTCGACCAAACTTCACAGGATTGTGCCTTACATAGTCCTCTACCCAAACTGCTCAAACGTTTTTGCTCCCATGTAAATAATGGCTACCATAACTAGAAATAGAACCAAAGCGCTGTGAACGCTGAATGCCTGGTCTACATATTGACTAATAGAAGAAAGGTCCTCAACATCTTATGCTATCTTTATTTAAACTGAAATCGTTCATTCGCCCTATGCAAAATATTAAAATAAATGATACATTAGCAAAACAAACCAAAACATTGTATATAGCATGTATATATATATAACAGATTTGAGTCGATATATTTGTTTCTATTGGTGAGTTTTATAGACCAATTGCTTTTTAACCTTGGTGTCCGGCTCTCGCTTTGAATGGGCCGAAGACGTTGGATGCGGAGATGTTTCCAGTTTTAGGTTGTTTTCATAGCAAATTTCTAGCATAATACCAACAACCCGGCAAAAGATAATTCGGACCTAAATTCCACCAAACAATTTGTGGCCCCAAATCTTCAGCGCTGATAGCGCTTTGAGATAAATTATAGTATTGTAGCATCGCTTAAAACGATAAAACAATGAAGAAAACATTTTACAGCACAAAACTATCTTTTGAAATGCTTTTTTCTTGGATCAAGTTTTCTATCTTCACAATGCTGTACTGATTTACGACATACTGTTTATGCGTTTATAAAACATCAAATTAAATAAATCAGTATAATTGTCTAGCGAAAGTACTTTCACTTCAGTTCAATTTCAATTTTGACAAATCTCTCCTTAGTCGTTGTGCAGAATCTACTTGGTTCACAGTGTTACATTTATGCTCCGTTGTTTATCTATGTGGTGATATCCGGAGGTGATGTGCCTGGCGGAATAATAATAATAATATTACGCAGGCCCATTACCGACGGGAAATGCTTCAATTTCGATAAAGCACTCCAAGACATAGATTATTTCGATTCTTAGAAGCCGATTTTTATAAAACTATCGTAACTACTACGGACCTTTTTTCAGTTCGGCGGTAATGTGTAAAACAGCATAAATAGTAGCTCTTGGAATTCACTCCCCTATCCGGGCAACCATACACGATATCAAACATAACTATATTATACAAACTTATTTTAGTTTAATCATCTAATACATAAAATATAAAAAGAAATACCTGACTGACATTATGCAGAAGACGTCAGATTCAGAACTTAACAAAGCAGTCAATCGATTTAAATGCGTACCGTTAATTTGAACTGTACAACGTTTTAACGTGGAGTAATGACGTCAGTGTGATGACGTAAACGTTTTCATTCATAGTTTCGTCTCCCGGAATCAAAACATTGTATGACTGTTTATTCTGAATTTCTTGGCCTTTTTAAGGAAAACAAGGTGAGGGTATTCTAAGGCTTACTTGACGCAATCAAAAATAATATTTATGTTCTTAAACAAATCTTTTTCATGCGACTGATGTATTTATACTGATATTATTTCCAGTCGGAAGGAGCTACTTCCATGTCCGAAACTCCGCCTACTTTTCCGAGCGCTTTAATCATATTAAAACACTCGAATTGACTATAGAAATATACCGTAGGCATATTAGAATTATTGTTAAGTTATGAGATCTGCTCTACATTCCGTGTTTGAAAACAATTTAATTTCTTTGATATATCTTAAGAATTGAAACGACGCTATTTAAAGAGCACAGAGTTTGACGTAACGCTAGCACGTCTATTGTTCTGTAGCTAAAGTATAGACTACATTCCATCTTTGAAGACCGTATATAGGGTAATGATAGTCTTATATCGCTGACCTATGTACATTTCGCCATAACAAATGATCAACAAAATGGTCGCAGAAAAATACAGCGATCGTACAGTTTTCAAGTCTATGTTTTGGGTATGTGCTGTCTATTAGAGAGGCAAAACACATCAAATTTAAATTAATAATAGAAAGGTGAGAAACAGATAAAATTGAAACTCATTTAGAACTGCATATAGTCTTAATTCATGACAGTAGCTTCATTAAAAGAAAGTAGGTCACCCAGATTATATAAAGTTTGCAAAACTTTACACATGTTGCTACTGTAAGTCCAAAATCAAGAAAACAGCTCAACAGGTCAATATAGGGTTAACATTGGGACTCGGGTCAGCACTGGAAAATGCTTACAAAGCTAAACTCATAGTAATTTCATTACTTTAGCTTCACCTGAGTATCACTACACGTTTTGAATAAAAGAGAGTCCAAATATAATAATCAAGGTCAGTAATAGGAAATTCGGAAATAAGTTTGTAAAACTATACCATTAGTTCAAATTTCATCTATACTGAAAGGATAAAGAAACGCAGGGTAACAATAAATGCAACAATTTCTTAAATGCTTGGCGTAAAATTTTGAAAACCGGTCAGAAGACTATCTTGGTCCCTATGTACTCAATCCCGTACCTAAAGTTACTCAACCGTGTATTTCTCCGTGCCACTTGGAGAAAGTGATGAAAAGCAAAATACACGTTCAGAATAATGATGACAAGATCGTCAAAACATCTTGTCATACCAATTGATACTCTTGAGGTATACACATCACTTTCCGCTTTTTAAATTAAATTTGGAGCTCTTGCAATCATGGTACGGCTGACGGAAGTTCAGAGGGGTCAGGCTATTGCAATGCTAATGCAAGGTCAGAGGCAACAACAGGTTGCTATGCAGTTTTGTGTGAATGTTTCCACCATAGAAAGTATTGTCCGTCGTTTGAGAGAAACCGGAAGAGTTGCCGATCGACCGCGATCGGGACGTCCGCGCGTAACGTCGCGACGTCAAGACAGGGCTATTCGTCTTTCCCTCCTGCGTAATCGCCACGTTACTGCCACTGAAACCGCTAATAATACGGTAGGCAATCACATTCAACCAAAAACTGTAAGGAATCGATTGCGTGAGGTTGGTCTGCGAGCACGTCGTCCATACGTTGGTCTTCCTCTCACTCGCGCACGACGTGCGCGTGGTATGGCTTGGTTGGCGGCACATGCTCCCAGACGATTTCCAATGAGGCAATGGAGAAGGGTCTTTTTCACCGATGAGTCCCGGTTCACCCTTTTTCGTCCGGACGGTCGGCGTCGCGTATACCGACGTCGTGGGGAACGCTTCGCCGACGCTTGCGTTCTTGAGAGAGATAGGTTTGGGGGTGGCTCGATTATGATCTGGGGAGGGATTTCTCACGGAGTAAAGTCACCTTTGATTGTGGTAGCTGGGAATTTAACCGCCGTAAGATATAGGGATGAAATCCTCCGCCCGGTTGTAGTTCCATTTGTTCAACAGCGTCACTTAATTTTCCAGCATGATAATGCTCGGCCCCATGTTCCCACAGTTTGTCAAGACTTTCTCGCAAACCATAACATTTACACACACGACTGGCCGCCTTACAGTCCAGATTTGTCCCCAATCGAACATCTGTGGGACGAACTTGACAGGAGGATACGGGGGCGTACTAATACCCCCTCTACACTCGACCAACTAAGGACAGCATTGTTGGAAGAGTGGAGCCGGGTCGTCCGATTATAGCCTCTTTAGAGGATGGTGGACCCAATACGCACAATTACAAACAAGGGAAGAGTGGAGCAATATCCCAATGGCAAGGATTAATGCACTAATGAATTCCATGCACAAGAGAATAAGGGCTGTGACAGATGCGCGAGGGGGGCATACGAGATACTGACGAGTCAGTCGATTTCACTTTGCGATATTGGTGGGTACCGTCAAATGTGCTTCAATTATTAATGAATTATTGGTCAAAATCTAATGACATTTTGGTAATTTGTTCACTAAAGATTGGTTTTTATACTCATATAAAATAGTGTATATAACATCAAACACATCACTTTAAATCACCTCAAATGTTTACCCTGCGTTTCTTTATCCTTTCAGTATACTTCTAACTTCTACAATTTAGTTGAAATAAATGACTTATGAAGTTGTTAAACGAACAGGGTCCCTTCGTTTTCTTTTCTGCATCTGGAGGAGTGGTTCTTGCATCATAGGCGCGAATGTAAGTAATAATTGAATAACTGACCTTGTTTACAGCCCTATCTGCCTTCACAATTCTTGTTACCTACTAGAAATATAACAGTGCGGTGTTTGTAATTTACATTTACATGCATCTTTATTTTTTCAAATCAAAATGCTAGTACTACACAGAAGCTGTGTCGAATCTTATTACTCACGGTGGGGAATCACATGATCAAAATATTCTTTAAACGAAAGTACATCTATGAAAAATGTTAGAAAATAATGAGAGCCGTTTAGCTGTAAATTAAAAATATAGCCTATCTTATGGCAATATAAAAGTATTATAGAACTACACAGGCCTCAATCACAGTCACCTTCTGATTATGCTGAACACTTCAAAAAATAAATTATGTCACTTTCTTGAAGTGTTCAGCACAATCGGAAGGTGACTATAATTGAGACCTGTGTAGTTCTAGAATTCTTTTATGTTGCCATAGGATAGACTACATTTTACATTTACAGCTAAACGGCTTTCATTATTTTCTAACATTTTTCAGAGATCTACTTTGTTTAGAGATTATTTGGATCACGTGATTCCCCACAGTGTTATTGGTATATAAAAGTTATGGATTTTTTCTAACCTTAAACGCTTTTCCTGAACTGTTAAATTATCGGTTTATTGCTACAAAATGTAACATTCGTGAAGATTTGGGAAACGTAAAATACCATTAAAACAGAATCATTCTTTAAGATCCGACAAAGTTTTTACCCATTGTTTAAATATTTACAAGTCATCTTGTGTCAGTTATTCATATGTCACCACTTGTTCCCAACCAGAACACAAAATCAGTCAGACTTCAACATGGTGATATTAAAGTTATCAAAACATTGTCACTAGAAAATGTGTGCTTGGGATTATACCGTTTCAATATGTTCAGTTAGATCTATTGCATAATTTTAGCTACAATAATTATATTGTACGTTTTCGATAAGCAAACCTGGTAAAAGTTAAGATTTGAAATAACATGCACTTACACTGTAATTCTAAATCAATCATACAATGCTGCATCGACAATTCTAACATATGATATTATTTTATAATGAATTGCACAGTGTAAGAAAAAAGACCGCTGCACAACATTAGCAAATCGGTTTCTTACCAGTAGAAGTAGAAATCCCTCCCGTCAGTCCAAGCAAAAGTGCGAAATACACAACACATATAGACAGGGTTTATTCAAACCTTTATAAAAAGAATACAATACTACAACAAAAGCGTCTGAAAACTAAAAGTAAACAGAATTTGTAACGCCTTGTAACTGACTATTGTCAGAAAACTTTTGGTAAACAACTAAAATTTCGAAAATGAAACACAATAAACAAGTAGCTCCATTGAGTGAAAGGCTTCCCATGCAGACAAAATGCAAATAAACAAAGATAATAAAACTCAAATTTTTAATGCAAAGATACTTATCAAACAGAACATTTTAGGCAACACTACTGGATTCTAAAGTGTATTTCAGGTAATCTGATCACATATGTTCAGGCATTATTTTGTTCGAAGACATCTGATAATGACAAAACGCGTGTTAAGACAACCTACATATTTCAAATCGGCATTGACTAACTGCAACAATCTTTATACTGGAGTTGTGTAGGGCGCTGCATGACCTTTTTTATATATAGCTAACAATTTTTTCACTTTTCAATATCCGTTGGCTCTTCCAGCTCCAAGTCCTTACTTTCGAGCATCTTCATTCGTGTATACATTGTAACCCCTGAAATTAAAAACCAACCTCAACATGTTTTGTTTTATAAACTTCAAGCAGTGTCAATTTCTATGGACTGTCTTGGCCATTACTGGTAAATTTTTAATAAAAACAGACACACCTACTTGTAAATTAAGCGAAAATGTCATTTGTTGGTATGTTGCAAATGCTGTTCAATCTGTGAGTGGCTGACGATTTAGTGAAGTGAGTCGCTTTTGTAGCATTTGCTGCACTGCACCAAATAGCCATTATTGATAACGTACTTTTTTATTATTTCACTATCATTTAGCCATTTAAGATATTTTGAGTACATAATCGTCTAGATGTAGAATATGCCCGTGTATCAAAAATCGGACACTATTCTATTTATTATATTTTCATACAACTGAACTTTCTTAGTCATTTGAAACATGATTTTGAGATCCCAACATATACCGTAGGTCTACTTGCAGTTCTAAAGTTTGTGCTTAATTATGTGTTTTGACAAAATATCTCCTCTTGCTTTCTGCAGATGCATTTCCGTCGCTTTACTCTCTGCAGAATCGTTTGTTCGTTCAATTTGTTGATTCATCCGATAAAAGTTTAGAACAATTTGTTATTTAAAGACAATTGAACAGGAATGTGAGATATTCACCACAGGGGTCCAGCTAGCCATGCGTTTTTACAGCAGGGGTCAATTAACATGACTGGTCAATGGTAGACTAGCTTCTGTTTATCATATTCAGCTACTGTATAACTCCCTTACATTACGTACAGGTAATGTAGGAAAGGGATGTGAGTTCTACATAAATTTAAAGATATTTATAAGATGTGTTTATTTTATTTGATCGATTACCTTTTAAGTATGTAATTTCCCAATCAAATTAAATTATAAAATCAGTTACTCAAGCAAACACTTTCACTATACTTTCATTATAAACAAATGACCACTTACACTTATTATATCAAAAGTTTTAGATTATTCTCAATTAATTTTCTTCGACAGAAACATAAAAAATTTTTTTACTTTTAAACCGCTGCAAAATAACTGTGATTTCAAAGTAAGATTGTGCAATGTTTTAGATACTTAAGTAATTCTAACAGCAAACCAATTATCAATAAGATTAGATGTTACAC
This sequence comes from Saxidomus purpurata, assembly GCA_022818135.1. Taxonomy (NCBI): domain Eukaryota; kingdom Metazoa; phylum Mollusca; class Bivalvia; order Venerida; family Veneridae; genus Saxidomus; species Saxidomus purpurata. The sequence goes on along the minus strand of JAFMSR010000002.1, from coordinate 1,300,015 downwards.
TTGATACATAAAAGAAATTTAGTTTTGGCTTATTTTACAGTTAGAAGAAGCGTTCAGTTGCATTTTAATGCCACAAAGTACGAAATCAGAGCTATTCTGCAGTTATTTAAAAGGATAAATTTCTTTTATGTTTCAACTGTAACAGGTGGTGAAAAAATCGTGGCTCGACCGGGACTCGAACCCAGGGCCTTCTGCTGTCAGGGCGGACACTCTACCAGCTGAGCTATCAGCCACACGGTCAATTAGCCTAACGATTTATCACCTTATACCTGTACCCGGCTATATATACCCCCTCCAAATTTAGAATTCGTCCCGAATTCTCAGAGACAAAGAACATTGTGAAACATTCTCGAGGTGCCAAAGCAGTAGCCATATCATACCATAGGTTATTTACGTTGGGCGCCATTTGTTACAGGTGGTGAAAAAATCGTGGCTCGACCGGGACTCGAACCCAGGGCCTTCCGCTGTCAGGGCGGACACTCTACCAGCTGAGCTATCAAGCCACACGGTCAATTAGCCTAACGATTTATCACCTTATACCTGTACCCGGCTACATAACATCTATTTATTTTTTATACAAAGTGATAATGGGTTTGCTGTAAGAGTAATTACTTGAGCATATTAACATTCTCAATATAACTTTAAAATCACAGTTATATTGCAGTTAGTTAAAAATATTTCTCATATCTTGCAATAAGAGTAAAATGTCATAATTACATAAAACTATTTATATAAACAACAGGAAATAAGTTATAAATCTTTTATTTGTACAAATCAATAAAATTTATGGTCCTAGTATTGTACTTCATGTCAAGTCTAACATTGCTGGACCTTATCAGACATGATTATAACTGATGAGGGGCAATAAAACGATTAAGATATTTGACACCTGCGTTTTTTTGTGGGGGGGGGGTCACTTATAAAGGAAATTTGAATTCTCTTTAAAAGTATCGTTTTATGATATATTAGACAATAGAAGTGGTGTTTGTTGTGATAAAGCAATAGTACTTTATTTCAATTGAAAATATACTGCGCATAATCTACGTTACGAATCTATCACTATTTTTATTCCTACACGGAAATATATGCCCCTATGTATGGCAATAATTTCTATTTAACCGCTAAAATGTTTTTAGTTTGATACGAAAAGCGCATAAGATATGTTGTCAGTTTTAAGCGATTCAGTGGTCATTTCTCAGCTAGAAAGGACTTCAGGGCAATGGATACAAAATCTTTTGACAAATGAACAGAAAAGGCAAACAAATAAACAATAGACGATGGTTTTATATTCTTTAATAAGTTACATAGAAACGGCAAAACAGTGTACGTTGCCTTTGTACAGTTTAAATAGGCATTTGTTTCTGTAAGAAGGAGTGAATTGTATTTAGCACTTCAGAATGTAGGTATTAAAGGTAATATGTGTAAATGTATTCATATAATTTTTAACAAGTGACAGCAAGGGCAAGGAATAGCTAAAAACATTCTAATATATTCAACTTTCCACTAGGGTTACGTCACATTGATGAATTTATCACATTTGTATCTAACAGTTCATTAAATGGTATTCAACTCACACCTGATTTTAATTAAATCTTAAGTTTTGTATATGCAATTCTTGATACTATCAGAGGTTTGCAAGCACAGATTAAAATGTGCCTGCTTATTGTTTAGAACGAAAATTGAATGCATATGTAGAGAAAAAGAAAGTTGTAGTTTTTAAATAAATGGCGGTCAGTTACGAAGACGTGAGAAATTGTTTTATGATAACATGAAACTAAAGAGTGTTACTACTTTTGTGCACGTTAGTATGGTGTTTACAAGTAAACTATGTCTCTGCAAAATGGCGGAGAACAATTCGTGTAAAGCCAAGAAAAAAATCATATCTATTATGAAATGTTTGAGTGGTTTGATATCTAAATGTCGTATATGACATATTTTAGAAAGTTCGATGTAAAATCAAACCACTATTACTTTTTGGAATTTAGATTTAGAGGATAGAGAGGATGTATTGTATACAACAAGCACATATATTTGTGTGTAAATATTTTATGAACACGCCTTTAAGATCATGTAAGGCCCCAGTGGTGGGTGATTTTGAAGATACCCGTAAATAAAACTTTGGATACGGTCGTCATATTTCTCAGATGACAGGCATGTGAACAAGTGTTATGTAATGCTTCAATAATACAAAAACTGTTTCGGTTACGTTGTGAAAACATAAGAAAGTGAATATTTTAAATATTTATTTTAAACTTGTATCGGACTTCTTCACATCAGGTTATGGGGAACTATTATGACCACGACCAATATCACAAAAATCAAGGGAATTAAGTCAAATTTCATGTGTCATCACGGTGTCTACAGAGTTACCCTTCTTTCATCGATATTTGCAAGCGTGTGTGATTAACGGGGCCATAAAACCAGTCACGTGTAACTGCGCCTGCCAAACGGGATAAATCAATATATCGTTTTTTTAACCTAGATTACCTATAGCCTAAGGGAGATGTGAAAGTTGAATTGTTACTAATTTAGGTAAAATGTAGGTATTGCGTTTTTTCCTCTGACCATTATATACCGAACGATATCACCTTATTTTCAATAAAAAATATGAATAAAACTGTTTCAAGTGGGAAGCACAATATCATTAAAAACGTGTTCATAAAATTTAATAAATTTGATCATATCTAATGTTAAATGAAGTTCGTTGAAAAAGTTGAATCCAGTGATACTAGTAATAATAATTGTTGACGTGTCTCCCATTGTTGACAATAGTAACAGATCAAGGAACTCAAAAAGCTGTTACTCTCGTTGTTCTTGACATATTTGAACGAATAATGTTTTAAATGTAGATAACTTGTCAACTTTAAATGTCATCTTAGTTTTACTAAGTTTGGGTAATTTCCAATTTAAAAGTCTGCACACATCTTAAGATTTATTTATATACATTTTTTCACACTACAAGTTACACTGTTAAAGGAGGAAACAAAATTTAAAAACAAATTCATTTCTTCGGAAAGCTTTAAAAGACAAAACAGACGCGAATTTAGACTACCTGGTTTTAACTGCATCTGTATTGTGAAACAAAAAGTGGATCTTTAAGACATTTCCTTTCTACACAACTTCCTATCAAATGAAATCAATTGGCGCTGGGGTCACAGAATAGTAAAAACCACTTTTTCAATTTAGACATGTATGAAATATGTCTCTGTCCGAGTGATTGAAAAAGAGAAAAAAACAACATAGATAGGGTTTTTTTACAAACTTTAAATTTAGGTAAATGATAATATTATTATTAATAAAACATACGGGTCTTGTATGAAATATGATGAAAAATTATATAAATTATTATTGTATAGTTCTAGAATTCAGTAAAATATATTCGTTTCATTGACAGATTTTTTCTTTTGAATCGGTATATAAAGCATAAAACAAAAACCCAATATACAGCTTTAAGCATTTTATTACTGGTCATTATAAATGTTACGTAATGTCCGGCCATAAAACACTATAACCGTGCAGACGGGTCGATAATTCGGAGGTGTTCGAGCGCGACAGATGGAAAAATTAAATATACATTTACACGTTTAAAAAAACTAAAAACGAACATTTTTTTATTATTTCTTTTTTATTTAAATGATATCACCATGTTTTATTCTGTTCCGTTCAGTGTCGTAAAAAGTTATTATAGCGTATGCGCTACGCTTTTCTTTTCAGTAAAACTGGCACATTTTGCGCGTTTTACTATAATGATATGACAGTTGTGGTTTTAAATTTAAAACAGGCAGTGTCTCTTGAACGGGACGCATTCTGTATCTTGCACTATCACCCGAAAACTAAAACAACTAAAACTCTTCTGGGGGCGTTGGTCATATGGATTATCCGGTACCAACGATAAAACTATACAATAAATACATACATGCGACATGCTGGAATCTTATATAGCCGCGGCCGCGGCTGTATATAATTTAATTAAATATCGAGACATCGTAATAGTGAGATTTGTTTTGTTATATTAGCAAAAAGGTGAAAATATGAATTAAAATGCAATGTTTGCACCTAAACTTTCGCGTTTCCACTATAATTCAATGCCCGTTAAAACGGACGGTGATAGTTTTTAAACGTAAAAAGGACCATTGATTTAATACTTTACATTGAAAAAAAGTATTCATGAAATGGCAGACAAATTAAACTAACATTTGTGATAATGATATTTTTTTTTATGTTAAACAGACAGAAAGTTATGACGAGTTATTTAAAAATATCCTTCTTTACTCTTTGTAAACATGCATATCGGTTTTCCAATACACGATGGTTAAAATAGTTTGGGATGATTGGAAAAGGCCGGCGTATCAATTTACTAAAATAATCTAGATTGTATATTTTGTGATAATTACATTGAAACAGAGTATCATTCTGTTCTAGTATGTCCAAATTAAACGAGCTGAAAAAGAAATTTTATTCCAAAGAAATATTGTTCCACCCCTAAAATTCATAAATTTAATACCTTGATGTCTGCAAGTAACGAGGACCTTTTGAAATGTGAAAGCTATGGACACAATATATGCTACCTAGACTATATCATGTTTCCTTTACATATGACGACATATCAATACAAACAGCCCAAATTGCCGAGAACACACAAAGCAGCTACCCATTTTTGATGCAAACAGTACTATTTTACAAACAGTTTATTCGGAGTCAAAAAGTGTATCAGTCACGCGGTCAATCCGACCAGGATGTGAGTTACCTCGACTTAAAAAGGGCTTTACGTAACCCAGCTAAAGGCGGAAGTCCTGGAAAGGACTCTCGTACCTTCCCCAAACATGGTGTTTTGAGAGGGCTTAGGAGCTCATAGTTCCTGAAGGTGCTCACCGCCCGTACGCGGGGCGTTCCCAGGTCGTCAGGTCATTCTTCTTCTGAGGTGCAGACATCATTTGAAGGGCCACTTCCCTCGTCGTTAGCTAAGGCCCCGACAGTTACAAGACCGAAGTCAAGCAGCTGTTGAGAAAATGTGCCTGCTCCGCGAAGTGCAAGCCACGAGGGGCGAGAGCAGTCTATCGATGTTTAAATTATAACACGTTCGTCCATAATACTTTTTTAAAATCTTTATACATTGAAATAAGTGTTGAACAAGCCTAGGTTTAAGTTTATCACAAACAAGGCACAGTAAAGTAATTTTATTTTGATTTATCACATTTTAACCAGTTTGTTTTATCAACAAGTCTGTTTTTAAAGAGAATTCAACATGGTGCTTCACATGGAAACACTGATGATTTTACATTCATGTCTTGTTTGTGTCTTTAACCAAACCCTAAGATGCCTATACTTTTCCTTTTACGTTCAGGTTCTTTGGACTCCACAGTTGTCCTCGAGTATAGGAGTTCCTCGTTGTTAGTTTCCATCATTTGCCTTTTTCCCTCAGGTGTATTAGGCTGAAATTGTATCCATGGACACGGCGGTATCTTTGAGAGCCCCGTTTGAACTTCCTCTTTCATACATGTAAGTCCCCACAATTATTATTAATTTTCTTCTGACACTGGAAAAACATTTGCATATTGCCCAAGGTTGCTAAGAGCGATAACGTCATCGGTTTGGTGTTGCTTTCCGGTGTCTTTTCCTCTGTCTTATTCGCAGGATAAACATTGACATAATGTCAAAGTTGCTGACAGCGTTATCATGTTACCGGTTTAGTTTCGCCGTCTTGTTTCTTTCTTCTGTCTTATTCCCTGTACAAGCATTGGCATATTATCCAGGTTGCTGACAACGATAGCATGTGGCTGTTTTTTTTCTAGTGTGGACAATCCCTTGCAAAACGCCCTGGCAGCTGACACTTATAACACACTTTATTCAAATGCACTTGCATTTCTTCCTACTGTTTCCAAAATGGGATTGACGTCGAGTGTGTATGTATGCATTTTTGAGTTTTATCGTTGGTACAGGATAATTCATATGACCAACGCCCCGTTTAGGTCTCGGGAAATAGTGCAACATTCAGAATCTGTCCCGTTCCAGAGACACCCCAGGTTCTTTAACATGCCCGGTGTACAGCATCAATACATGGGACCTCGGTTTTTAGGTCTCATCCAGACCATTAGTTTTGTTAGTGGAGGAGCGGGGGGTCGAACCTGCGATCCCTGGATTACACGTCCAGCGCGTTACCACTTGACCACTAATTCGCTCTGAATTGTGAGAAGCATCGCCTTTTTATAGAAGGAGGTATGGGCCAACTTAAATACACAATTTTATTTTGACACAGTGTCAGTTTTTAGCACAGTTTGGCAAGAAGCAAACTTCAATATACAGTATCCTTGATTTTGGAACAGTGCAAACTTTCAGTACAGTTTGACAGGGGGCAACTTCAATAAACTTGGAACAGTGCAAACTTTTAGCAAATTTTTGCAGGGTACCAACTTAAATATAAAGAACCAAGGAAACATTCAAATCCGACCGTAAAGAGAGAGAGAGAGCTAGAGAGCTAGAGAGCTAGAGAGAGAGATGGCTTTGAAGCAAAATAAATGTTAAGACAAAATTACAACGGCCACTTGACTTGGAACTACATTTGTATCTCAAAAACATTAAACAAAAGGGATATAACTGTAATTTTTTCTTTTATAAATGTTTACACTCGTTCATTAAACTCTATAGTTCACATAGCGTTAAGTAAGCCTTTTAATAAGTCAACTAGTATATTATAACATAATTTAATTACTTGGCCGTCTTTTTATAAATAACATTTTCTTTTCTCTTTTTCATTGCACGATTTTTCCTTAAAAATCTCTCCTGTACTGCTTTAAAACACCAAATAAAGAAACCACGAGACAAAGTGGTTCAAGCACCAATGTAAGCAGAAAACGCGTGTCTGGTCTGAAAGCTCGCACACCTATCTTTTGGCTATTGGCATTTTTACACAATTTTGCTAAATAATCATAACCTTTGGACAAAACGACAAAACATAACTCCCTAGATTTTCAAAATGTGTTAGATACCTGTATGCATGGGAGTCATACTGGGGTCTTGGCGAGTTCACCAGGGTAGAAATCCCACGGTCGGCCAATCAAAAATAAGAAGAGCGAGATGGCTCACTAAACATAGAGCAGGCCTTGAAGCATACATGAAATAAGTACCGTACTCCGACAGCTCTAGCTACAACAACTGCAGCAGCTGAAGCGAACATGAAGATACGAAACAAAGTGGACGATTGCAACGGAAAAAAGAAACAACAGCAGTACGCCAGAAAAATAATTAAGGAAAGCACCGTCACCACCATCACCACCACAGGCGGAGGTGCATTGGTACGACGCATGAATTGTCAGTCAAATAAGTTTAAAAGCCAGAAAAAAGTAAAGGTTGTGACGTTCAGGAAATACAGTCGTCAATCCAAGACCACACGAGTACTGTTCCATGATCTAATTAATGCTCTGAAAAACCATTGCCGGGTTCAGCCGAAGGATCAATTTCGATTCTCCATTCACCATGCAGGGCTTAACTTTAGTATTGGTGTCCCTCTTGATCTCGCAAGGAATATCACGGGAGATCGATTACTGCACGAATGTGAGAGAGTGGTCCAGAACAATCAAGCCTTCAAGATATATGAGGGAGTCCCCAGAGATATGACGGCTGAGAATTCACACATCGCTATTCCCGAAGGGTCCGGCCAGACGATCCATGTCAATATTGACCATATGACAAAACTCAAACGAATTGTGATAAAGATTGAGAACACAGATGACAGTATGTGCCTGGCTCGATCAATTGTGATTGGGATAAGCAACCCTAACAGACAGGACACCAACGAATGGCGTAAAAGATGATCCCTGATGTGAAAGTTTACGCACGAGAGAAGCCCACGCGTAACTGGACCGGTTGGCGATCGAGTCTGACAAGTCTTATGGAGCGAAATAATACAACAAGGTAAAAGACAGTTTGTATCCAGCCTACGTGTCCAATGCCCACCCACAGCATGCCAAAAGTAAGTTATTGTTCCAGCCGTCGAGCATGACCAAAACAAGCACTATGGGAATTTTGCTACGTCGGATATAAATGCAGAGAACAGTACAGAACCTGTTACGTTGTGTTACGCTTCCCAGATCTACGATTAAATTTGCTTTGGTATGAACTGTGATATATGCCGAAGCTGGTTTCGAAGTCCTGTATGTTATCGGAACCATGCCACCACTCAAGGACACGTTAAGAAAACGATTAGTAAAGACAGTTGCAGAACCTGTTCACAGGTGGTCTAGGGCGTGAAGAAAAATCATCTGTGTGTTAGAATGAATAAATGCAAGTTTTGTAAAGATATTTTTCATGTCGACCATGACTGTTACCAGTATTTCAACCTATACTTCAACTGAGATCGAAAAACCACTCAGGACTCCTTTAATGTTTAATTTCTTTGAGTGCCGGCCAACATAATCAATCGAAATGTTTGCGTGGCCCAATGTGCCTGTGTAAAATGTTTGCGAAAGTCAGTCCATAAACACAGTTACTGGTGTGATGAAATGCCCAGGAACCAATAGGTCGTGTTAATTGATGACAATATGTTAACTGAATTTTGTAACTGTTTTTGATCTCCTCTTTTTTGTGTCGTTGTATTACCTTTTCGATTTTGAACTGTACAGAGACTATTTGTGTGAAAAAAACGAGAAAATCCCACGTGGAATTTTGTGGCTGGAGAACTCGTTTTAACATTTTAAACGTCTGGTGCAAACATAACTGGTCAAAACATCCGATTCACTACATTGATTTAAAAGCCATTCTACGGAATGGCTGGGAAAGATAAGTTGTCGGCAATGACCACGTGACTGGGCAGATTCAAAAGTTGATTCAATGGTTTCATGACATAGATTTTAAGAAAAGACATGGAGCAGAACAGACGTGTTTTGGTTATGTTGATGTTTCGGAAAAATATACTGTATGCCTTTTGCATGGATATCGAGTTATCCAGGGACATCCTCCCCAACAATCTTTCGACATCAACTCAAAAACCTGTTTCCGGAACTTCAAGAGGTACTTGCTTGCAACGGTTTCACAAACATTTCACTCTGGACCGAAAAAGAATGGCAACTTGAAGTCATTGATAATGAAGAAGATATGGTGAACTATTTACGACCCAGTTTCTAGACTCACTTAATAAAAGAAAATAAACTAGATGAATACATACGATGATATTCGAATGCTTTATGTCGTGGTTCATGATTTCTGCATGGAGTCAAGTATATTTTTCCACCATCTATGTAACATCTTTATCTCTGAACCCAGTTAGGTTCAGATGGTCAAACAAATGATTGAATGTAAAGAAAAAGTATCGCAGCCTGTTCACAAACATGTGGTCTGGTGTTAAGAATGGCAAACGACTTATGCCCAATTACAAGAGTATCCTTTGATCAATTTATCTCTGGTATTAAAGTTGATGATGAAGACCTGGTGTAAGATACATCCCTTCCACACCTGCTGGTCTTTGGTGATATGGAGAGGGCCGTTTACTGATGTTGTTACAACTCGTGGCCCCATGCATTGTTACATGTATTTTATATGTTTCTGTCCAAATGTTATAAGTGTATTTGTACAAAGAACAATAGTATTATACTAAAAAAAGAATATGAAGACAAAATCAAGTTATGGTTAAACAAGAGCTGTCCCTCACAAGTGACGAATGTCCCCGAAAGAGGTGCCTCACAGTCTGTGTCCTCTCCATGTGCTCAATAAATGTGCTATGTAATTTTAAAATCCTTCCATGCATGACAGAGTAACCATGCATACAGTATTCCATTACTTTAAACACTAAGTGTGACCTTGACCTTTGAGGTACGGACTTGGGTCTTGCACGCTACACATCCGCTTGATGTGCTAGACATTTGTGCCAAGTTATTTTAAAATCCTTCAAAGCATGATAAAGTTATAGTCCGGACACAAATGTATGCATATATACAGGATTCCATTACCTATAAACTCAATGTCCGGACACGAATGTGTGCATATATAGAGGAATCCATAACCTTCATACTCCAAGTGTGACCTTGACCTTTGAGGTAGGGATGTGGGTCTTGCACGCGACACGTCGTCTTGATGTGCTAGACATGTGTGCCAAGTTATTTTAAAATCCTTCAATGCATGACAGAGTTACAGTCCGGACACGAATTTGTAAGTAATAAGATCTTCAACACGATTACACGCAAAACTAAAAAGGTCACATAAAATGACACCTATCTGGTGAAACAGCATGGCGCTATGGTGCTTGTACTGGATCATCACCGCCCCCGTTTCGAAAAAATTGAAAGAAAATAGCTCAGATATTGTCATAAAATGTCATAAACCTAACGATACCCTTTAAACTTTCTCGGCTCGTGGCTTAGTACTGGAGATCGTGTCAATGTTCCCCCTCCTGCATGGCATCATCTTTGAAACTTTCTGGCCTTGTGTCTATAGTCCTGGGGGTCGTGTCAATGATTCTCTCACCTTCATGACCAAACCTCGGAATTTTTCTGGCCTTTTGTCGATTATCCCGGGGTGTTGTCATGGCAACAAGGGCGATATGATACCGGTGTTAGGGTAAAACTAGCAGGTACCATATCATCCGTCTATACTTCTAACATAGACCGCTGCAACAGTAAACAAATATGGCGGATTAAGCTTCTTACTTCGTTTGGTACAGTGGAACCACCTTGATGCTTCGGTAGCGCATCCGCCTCAGGATTCGAAGGACACGGTTTCGGTCCTCACTAGTGGCAAAGTAGCGGTAGTGGTAATTAGTGGTCCTTACGCAAGAAACAGATAATTCAACATTGCCTCTCCATCCCTCTCTCTCTCTCTCGCCCTCCATCCCCCCCCCCTCTCTCTCTCTCTCTCTCTCTCTCTCTCCCTCTCTCTCTCACACACCTTCGAGGTGGATCTCATCTAGAGTGAGTCTCGTGTGCGATTAATATAAGTTGTAAGAACCTTTTTTGCAATTGAGAGTAAATAAATTGGTATGAATTAACTTCGTTTGAATAATTGGATATTGATGTAACTCGCGTACAGTTTTATGAGTTTCTGATGATTTCCGTTTCATTATAGCTCCAACCTCTGTGGATGCTTTATTTCAGAAGGTATGAATTTCCTGCTTGTGAATAAATTTCCCTTGGAAATTTTGGCCAACGTTCAAGAATGTTTACTTGACAAGATTATATAACATTTTGATCACTATTTTGTTTCTATAAAGCTTAGATAGAGAAAATGGCCATCCCCACTGAGAAAATGGCTATCCCCATTGGGCCTCATATGCGTGGAAATACTCTCAAATAAAAAAGAATTATGCACGAAGTTTTTCGGTATGCTGCTTTCGAACGCGGGCAATGATCGACAGCGTATCATTTGTACGACCCTTTTGGAGTAGAATGCTCGCTTACAGAGCATGACATTTCTTTTTTGTGTTTGAATATGCTAAAAACGCCTGAAATCATATTTAGTTTGACGGCAAAAACCTTTGTTCTTCAGCATTTATTATCATGGTAACACAATTTTGACACCTCATATAAGTGTCTCCTTGGACAGCTGTTCAGTTTTACTTTTCTCATGCTACCCATTCTTCTAAATATATTTTTGACGGCTTTTGGGTCTATGAAGAAATAAATTAAAATGTTATAATGCCTATAATTCTGAAACAATTATGAAAACTTTAATTTTCTCATTGTTCTTTTGATAAAATATATACTTGCTTTTTGGATATATTACAGTCTCTACAAATCTGTTATAAGCAATCTTCGTATTTTCTTTAACAGACTAACACATATTATATAAAAGAAAGGCGCATCTGCGTTATCTGTGCAAATTAATATGCATGTAGCATTTAGATTACCTTTTGGACCAGTTAAAGGGCGGGGTCTACCTGGGCTGTAGAGCGGTAGTAAAGACATTAAGCATATTAGGGGAGTAGGAGGGCTTATCTGACAGATGATGTATGGTAACGCTGAAACTCTATCTCATGTAAACAAAGCCACATGGGAAAGAGTGTAGAGGAGTATTTACAACTAACATCAGTCGGATTCTGTATATCAGTGTTATCTATAACTGAAAATATGAAAAGGCATGCAACAATACATGCAATGAAATATCTATTTTACTGGTATATCTTACTATTGACTACACTATTAGTATTAAAAATTGCTCACATTATAAATGTTCTGTAGTGTTTATATACATCAGTTTATCTCAAACGATAAAATCTACTCTTCAGCATCAAATTTTCTAATCAACAATAATCAAATGTTCTATCTTAATTCTGTCTTTGGCGTCTATTTGCCCTAGCAAACATTGACTGCATATAAGTGTCCCAGATACTCTTCCTATACTTGTATCCAGCTGACTTATATTTTTTTTCCCTGTCTGTCGTCTTGGGGCACGGTTTTCCCTTGGATTCCAGACTGAAGTAAACTCCCTGTCTACATTTTCGTTCCAGTGCAATACTGCCAGCTGGGCTCTCATCTGGTATTGCATGTCACTGAATGAAATTCGTTTATCCTGGAAAATATTCATAACATTGTTGAAACTTTCCACATACGAAGTGTCACGCACCAAAATATAATCCCCTGGGCTCTTGTATATCACCGAGTTCTTTATTGTTGTTTCCAATAGTTTTTCTGCTTTTGGATTAGTAATAATAACTCTTGATGGTTTATAATTTCTATGTCAGTCATTATGTCTATCCCATCAAAGTTTTCATAGAGCCCAATCTCCTCCATAAGAGCTTCGTTAGTACTGTTATTATATTCCTGTCGTAAACTGTCTTTGTAAATGTCATTAAAATGTTTTCTCTTGTTCCTGGTAATGCATCCAAGTCCACATGAATTTGCAAATCTAGTGTAATGAACAGGTAGCATCCCACTACATACGACTGCGTGGGAAACCCTGTGATTAACAAAGTATTCCTGATTTGGAAGATATGGCGATGATGACCATGATAGGGTATGGGGAGTGTCTGGGCTCGAACACTTCACAGTGGCAATTGCTACATTTCCACGCCGAACAACCTTGTGTACTTGGCAAAAATGACTACAGTAGTGTGCATGGTGGCCTATCTGGTCAATGATATTTGCTAGAGAAGTGTTGGCTGTGATGAAGAGATCGTGAAAGCTATCTTCCTGATTGATATTGACGTAAGATGGCGGCACTTGTATGTTTCTCACTCTTTCTTCATTCTTCTTCGATATCCAAAAAAGCAGCAATGCATTTATCACATCACTATTAGTAACAAAGCTATCCTGCATCATAGACAATTGTCCTTTTACTGTTTGCATTTTTCTTTGAATGTTTCTTTTAATAGTCACATCTCCTGGGAATTGAATTTTGAAACTAGAATTTCTAGCTGCTCTGTTATGATCCATTTTTAATCTTGATTCTACAACTACACAATCAAAATAACACCAAATGTAACTTGTCCAGAAGACACTTATCAACACATTTTCAAGACGACCGAATTGACCAATACAATAAATATAGGTAAAACAAGGTTTCAAGTGTCATGAAATGCAAGCGAAATAACAATTAATTACTGAAGGTAACAGTTACAGACAGATGCTAAATATTTTCAAATGTTGTTATTTTGAGTTTTTTTTAATGAGGCTCATTATGATTTTTGATCTAAATAAAGTATACATACACACCCATGGATGCATGTTTCACATGGGTCAGTCCACTCTGACGTTGTAGTAAATCTCATTATCTTAGAATTTCACATGTGCCTTTCAAGTTACAAGTTGGTGGTGTGCACTTCTGGGTGCTATGGGGCTCGTTTTGGGGAGGCTGCGTTTTTGGTATGTGGCATTCCCTGTTTGATATTATTTTTGTTTTTATCAGCACAAAGTATAGTTCTATTGTTACTGATTGTGCTAATTAGTGTGGTGACTTGCTTGTACAAGGATGTTTATAATGGATGCAGAAAATAAAAATATTAGGATTACTGCTGTTGTGTCACAATTGCAACTTAATACTCTAACCGAATTATTTAATCATAATAACTGGGAGTGGAAAGAAAATAGAACAAGTAAACAATTTAACACAGTTTCAACTCAATGTGATATCAAAGGGAATTTTCCTGAAAATAGTCAACACGAGGAAGCTTACATGAATTTCAAATACCTCAAGACGAGACTGAAGATGAATGTCCATATTGCTTTTGTAAACCATGTATTACAAGTGAGAGGAATCGTCAGTTATGGTGGGAAGATGAAGATTCACAACCAAGTGAAAGAAATTCTGGACTGAGAAAGGACAAGTACAAAACAATCTGGACAATGATGCACCATAGAAATGTTTGGGTCGATGAACGTTACTTAGCAAAAAAGACAGAAGCATTAAAAAAGGACCCCCGACATAAAAAGAATGTATGGCACAGAAGGGAAATCATGCTTGAATGTGTGTTAAATCTAGTAAGACAATGGTTGCCAAACCCAGTACATATACCATATATGGGTCATTTATGGGATTAAACTGTGCATTCTGTGTTTCTTTTTTTCATCAAAATTAAATGGTAATTTACTGAGACTGAATGTTTTCCTATTTATTCACAATTGCTAGTTTCATCTATAACTGTGTTCCCGCCATCTGTCAGATAACATAAACACATACTTGGACTCTGTTGTACGGTAACTGGCTGAGAGAAAGGTCATGGCCTATAAGTGGGCTGGAGTTAGCAGTTAGAGGTTAATTTGAATTTCTAGCAGACAACAAAAACATTTTTTTCAGAAACCAAATAAATACTTAACATAGATATATGAAATTTTCTATACCTAATTCTGTTATGCTAGAGAACATATATGCCAAATTTCAAACAAAAACATGCAATACAACTACAGAAAATTAGAAAAATACTTAAAAGTTTATGCTGTTTACAGCCCAGTGTTCAACTGAAAAGTAGACATTTTCTGAGTCTCTCTGGCTTTTATACTGTTACCCCGGTGTTTAACTGTATTCCTTTTATTACGCGATGATTCTAACATTTTAAAAATGCGCTTTGTTTGTATTTTTACCTGAAGCTCATAAATATCAAGCAATAAATTCGTGAAATTTCAACGTTGAATCCATGAATTCTGAATTAAGTTTAGATTGTTAAGTTGAGCAACGATTTTATACATTCTGTAAAACAAATAGCAGTGAACAGGTCAAATGTAGTCTCAGACTAAAGCATTCTGAAGCCTGCTCAAGAATTTCAAAATTAAGCGAGATCACGCGAAAAAGAAAAAGGATTATAGCCATCTTCAATCATCAAAGCTATGACACATGCGTTCATCATTAGAGCAAATATGTCCGCTGGCTTCGCCAATATTTCTGATACTAAAATAGTGTACTCCCTTTCCTACACAGTTCGTACTTTTTTGCGAGTATTGCTGCATGATTGTCACTGTTTTTTTCTATAAACGCTCTAGTTTTTGCTTTTGTAGTACAGAGTACGGTGTCCTTTTAAAGTGGGGTGGTAACGACTGTGTCAGTTGCCCGTACAGAACTTTATAGTATTCATAGTATTTTACCCATGTGGTCTTTAAGTCATTCTGATATGTAATAACCATTAGAAATATGTTATTGAGTGCACAGACACTCGGAGTATGGAGTCCCAACCCGATTGGCAGGCATAATTGTATCACATAAGTACATCTACGGTCATACAGTTATAAACAATAAAGTTTTCAAAGCAAGTTGTAAAATTTCAAATTATTCGCAAAACAGCCTTTTAATATACAAGATATAAATCTTAGCATCGAGAAATTCAAGATTATACCACGGTTATCAACTTGTATTTTAGCCGTTTCGCAATAATATCACATGTTACTGGTGTCTGCCGATGCAGAAGATATTTGTCTTCAGAATCATATGCATGACGACGCCTCATTTTATCTGCTGTCAGTAAATTTCCTCCTGAAAGTCTACCGAAGGCAGTAAAATTGTCACAAACACAAGCTTTCGAAACGTGTTTTTCGTCTGGTTTACCATTTAACAGCCTTCGCATGTACAGCGCAACATCCGTAGGAACCAATTCCAATTTAATGAAAACGAGTCTAAGTATCTTCCTGATACATCGACTGCATCCTGTAAAGTTCTGTCAATGAGGGAAGATAAAGTTCTAGATAATCATCCTAGATAATCATCTTTCTTTACAGTAACACTCACTGTATTAAGAAATAAAAATTAATCACAACGCTAATTTGCTCAACATGTTTCGACTTTTGTACGTCTTTTTCTGGTACAGTAAATTGCATTTAATATTTTCACAAACAAGTAAAGTGACGTCCGCTAAACATAGCGCGTAACGGATTACATAATATAGTAAAACAAAAAGGATAATAAGATACAATGGTTTCCAAAAAATATGATAAACAACAAAAGGTATACTGGTATACATTATATTGAATGTCCCAGCTTTTTTGTTATACAATTAAAAAATATAGGGAGGTAACATAAATATATAAAGATACAAATATATAGAGAAATTGTCTAGTGCAACATTAAATTGAAATAATGAATAATTCCTTATAACATCTTCTGTAAATATATGTTCATTTAATCAGAAAACATAATATAGCAGAAGACTTTTCATGGTTAATAAAACTTTAAATACAAGCATTTAAAACGGTACTCAGAAAGTAGGTCTCATCAACCATATACCTTGTCATGAGGGTGAAACCTTGTCAATAGGCAAAAAACTAAGCTGTTTAATCGTGAAGATGTCGAGTGTAACATTAAATAATGATGGATCATTTAATGAATCATTAAACAATTTGAAACAACAAATTCTGAAAGAAATTATCTAAAACAAATTAGACCAAAATTTCACAAAAGCGTCTCAGTTGTTGTCTCAGAAAGTGGCGTTTTCCCATAATAAACATTCAGCTGACAATGATAGATTACTCTTTTTATTGAATATAATCATACTCTTCCCATTATAGACCATATTCTTAACAAATAATCGGACCTATTAAGAGTATCTCCTAAACAATCTGTTCAGCATGTCTACGCACTCAAATGTTGTAACATTCAAGCGTGCAAAGAATCTCAAACATTATATTCTTAAAACTAAGTTTTCGTCTAGATCTACTGATAATAAACGGGCAGCTACGACAAAGGTGCAGTCATTGTTTGTTAAACATTTAAAAGCTTATAAAATGCTAAATTGTTTGATGCAAAACTCAGTATGAAGATGTTATTTAGATCTACCTTATGACATGTAAGAAATGTAAAATACTGTACTGTTGGACAGACACGACAAAAGGTTTCCATGTTGTATATTTTCAAAATGACTGATTGCGTTTGTTTATCCTCGGTACTTTAAATAAACGGGTCGTTTACTCTCCCCATCGCCACAACATGAGGTGCAAAGAAATTGTGGGGAGCAAACTTCCGAGGTGGTGGGGTTCTACCAAATAAACAAGAAATGTGAATATGATATTTGTAAATTTTGTCTTAAATAATTTTGCTAAAGAACTTTTAAAAATCGGGCAATGTAGTTCCCTGTAGAAATGTTGAGACTACCGTGGGCACGAATTGTCGAAACAAAATTCCATAAATTTTAGTCGGTGATGAGCCAGTACAAGCACCATAGCTTACTCACATTTCTTGTTTATTTGTGAGAACCCCACCACCTCAGAAGTGTGCTCTCCACAATTTCTTTTCACCTCATTTTTTGGTGGTGGGGATAGTTAACCACCCGTGAAATTGTCATATAACCGAGCGTAATCCTTTTTTGTATTGTAGTATGGTTTTAAGGTCCATCACAGTCGTTTAATTTATGTGGTTGTTGAGACCTGAGCGTAATTGTTTTATTTGAATAGGATTTTTAAAGGTCCGTCTATGAGAGCAATTGTGTTAGCTTTTTCTTCTCGGAAGAGACCCCTGAGCATAATTTTGTTTGCGTAAATTTGTTTGTAATGTTTATATTTAAAGTAAAATATTATTAACTATAAAATTATCTGCTATATTATGTTTTCTCATAAAATGTACATATATTAACTAAAAAATTGTTATAAATAATTATTTGTCGATACAATTTAATGTTGCACTAAAACTTTTTCTTAAAACACTTACCTTTATGCATTTATATTATCTCCCTTTTTTTGCATTGTGAAACAGAAAAGTGGATACCAGTATATTATATTCTGTAATGTGGAAAGCGAAATTTTTAGTACCTAGGTAGGTATAGTTGCTACCAATTGTATTGAATGCTTTTTGTATCCTGTAAATGCAAAGAAAAGTGTTTCAGGTGTAAAGTCTTCTGTTTACAAGAACAAAACACTTAATTGAGTTACCAGTAGACTGGTTTACTCAAATGTGCAAGAAATTAAGGGAAACAATCTTAATAACTTAGTTTTTAGGAACGCCACAGTTACCTCGGCGGGTTTGGTTGCTATGCGCATTGCGGCATGGGTTCAAAAGGCCCCAAAATCGGGTGACCAGACGAACAGGTTTCCAAGCGAGTGGGCTTGCGGCAAATTTCCTGCCTTCGGTAGACTTTCAGGAGGAAATTTTCTGACAGCAGGTAAGGTGAGGTGCTGTCTTGCATATGATTTTTAAAGATAAATATCTTCTTCATCGATAGACACCAGTAACATGTGCTATTATTGCAAAACGACTAAAATACAAATTGATAACCGCGGTATAGTCGTGATTTTCACGATGTAAAGATTTATATCTTGTATATTTTAAGGCTGTTTAGTAAAAAAAAATATTTTACAACATGTTTGTCAACATGATGTCAACCATACATTTTGTACGATTGCTGTATGTCCATAGATGTACCCTGGTGATACAATTATGCTGACCAGGGGGTCATTTTCCATACTCCAAATGTCTGTGATTGAGTGATGTATGTGCGCGATGTCTGATTAATTACAAGCTCGCTAAACTACCGTAATAATTCTAAAATATGTCCATACTTGTTTACCGAACTTCTCTTTTCAAGGTATAAACTTTGGTAAAAGAAATATGAAGCCTCTAACATACACATATCAAATTCAGTTAAAGGTACGAACCTTTAAACACATTTCTTATTTTCTTCCTTTTTTGTGCGCGAACTTAACCTTTAATGTTTTAATTCCTAATTGTTTACACATATCTTATATCTACCTTCTGGAACAAACTGAAGTACGTGATTCGTCTCTTATTTCATTCGTTGCGTCCTCTGTTAAAATTGTATGACACTGGCTTGTATGACACTTGTATAATCATTGATGCTGATAATTTAGTGTTTGATATATATACAAAGTAGTGACCGTAACAGGTTACAAAACAAATCATTACATGCAAACACTGTTTTGTATGTTCATAGTGTGCGTTTCGTTTTATAAACGGATCATGCTGTGATCATACCGGTTTTTTATCAAATGAATAACTATTGCAAGACGTTAACTTGAAATCCGACTTGGGGAAGGTTTCTTATTTTAGTTGTATTACGAAGATATCATGCGTAGTTTCATGGGTTACCTCTGAAAACCAAGTGAAGATATTATCATCTTCGTAGAGAGATGTACAGTTAGTTATTTTCCATCACTGCTACCCATTTCAGCTGGATGGACTATTGCATGAGTTGGGATTTGAAGACTAGACCTACTGTACTGTGGAGCCGCCTTGGTGCAGTTGTAGCACATGCGCCTCGGGACCGGAGGGTCCCAGATTAGGTCCCCACCAGTGTCCAAGTATTGGTAGTGTCCTTAGGCAAGACAAAGATAATTCCACATTGCCCCTCTCTCTCATTGAGGTTGATTTAATCTGGAGTAAGTCTCAAATGCGATTAATATAAGCTGTAAGAACTTGTTTGGTAATCGAAATTTAATAAATTACTGTAACAAAAATTACCGGAAGTGAACCTCAGAGCTATCGAAGCCTACAATAGTCTCGGCGTTAGATACTTTATTGAATGTAAATTTAATCCATTAGTCAAAGTTGTCGCAAAGTTAGCAGAGTTTGAAATTCATATTTACATGAATACAGTAATGTACGGTTCCATCGGACTTTTAAAACCACGTATATATGTTTTTTGTTATCGACTTAGAGCTCCGAAAGCGACTCCGAATCAGAAGTATCATCAGTGTCAATTCAGTTTTTTTTTTCACGTTTAAAATAAAAAAGCATTGAAATTCCGATTTTTTCATTTTTCTCAAGATACTAGAGTAATCTGAAAATTTACTCCAATAGCACTGCTTGTCATTTCTTATTTAATTCTTATACCGATTTTTATTCATTTGAAAAAATAAATTATGGTTCAGTTATTTATTGTTCACCTACATGTAACAAACAAAGCGTTCCTATAAGACGTAGGCGTATTGTTTATTAGAGAAGAGCCGCAAAACTTAGATTTTTTAAAATTGCATGACCACATTTTCATTTTATATTATATTGACAAATATCCTATAACTGCTAAACTATTAAAATTAGTCAAATTGATTATTTAAGGCGTAACTGCAAATATAAGAGGTAAGGAGCAAAAGGTTAAATTTTTTTCATTAATCATTTATTAAAAAACGAAGTTTGGTTCCTACAGTTCTGGTCTCAAGAAAATGTGCAAAGTATATATAATACTTCTAAAGTTTCTATATAGAATATGTAAGAAAAACGCTTTTCGGACTCATTTCTAAACAAACAAAATTCAAAATTTTGAATGTTAGAGACTATAGATCTGTTTAAAAGACATAGATAAATTCTGACAAGCCTCTTAAGAAAAAGAAGTATTTTAAGTATATGGCCCAACCCCACAGGGTGATGGAGGTGTTGTGGGAACAGGGGGTGTAAGGGCTGGATATTATAATGAGTGATCATGAAAACAAAAAAACAAAAATAATATCAAACAGGGAATGCCACGTACCAAAAACGCAGCCTCCCCAAAACGAGCCCCACAGCACCCAGAAGTGCACCACACACACACACACACACACACACACACACACACACACACACACACACACACACACACACACACACACACACACACACACACACACACACACACACACATATATATACTACCGACACACACTAGCATACGAAGCAAACACACGAGGACAAAACGAACAATTAAAGGAACACAGTGGGGCACCGCCTTGGAACGGTCAGTGGCAAAAACACCACTGGGGAGCTTAAACCGGTTTATGGTGCGCACCCAACCTCACTCTTACCCCCACCATGTTCCAAAGTCACAGGACAGTGTAAATAAAAGTAATCCCTGCTAGGTGAATCTCTAACACACGCAATGGAAACAAAAGGCATGGTATGTAAAACACAAAAATGCTCGTGTATAAATATATAAAAAGCAAACCTTGAGAACCAAAAAACGTATGTACTCAATGCCTTTGCAGAAGGCAGAGCACCAAGAGAAACACCCTTAAGGGCCCGACGAAACAGGCCAGAGGACAGAAATCAAAACAGTTTCGTCCCAGTGGGATTTAAAAACTGCCCATCACAGAGTCCTCCCCCTCTTCCGTCAGACACAATCAAAGAGGGAAGCATAACGTCCAACTGTAAACGGGTTGAACACCAAACATGCGGTGTGTCTCAAAACAGTTGGGTCGTAACCTCTTTTAACAAAACGTTTTATAATTTTAGCAAATACAGTTGGAAAATTGCCATGACCCAAAATCTTACGAAGTTTGTAAACCACATCCCCATAAAAATCGGGTTTTGAAATACGTTCTCGCAGAAGAGTCTTTAGATTACTATTGAATTTCAAAACCAAATCAGAATTACGATAGTAAAATTTAGCAAAATATTTACGCAATTTGTAATAACGGTAGCCCTGTTGAAGAAGTTTATTTGTAATATATTGATTACGTTCATTGAAATCCTCAACATGACTACACGCTCTGGCAAACCGAATTAACTGAGAAATGTATACCCCATAAGATGTAGCATGAGGTACATCCCCATCCAAATGGGGGAAATTTACAATACTAAAATGAGATTAATTGAGTCAATTACAATGCTGAACATATAAAAACAATTAAAGGGCAATAACGCTGCAGTTACTGATACAAACCGGACAAAATACACGTGCATCCAGCTTGTGCTGATCTGTACTCATTTTAGTTTTATGAAATTTTATCCATTGGTTACTTAGTTATGGCTCTGAACAGAAGAACGGACAGACAAACAACGCCAAAGCAATTTCAATTTGATAAATGTCATACCTGGGTAGCTTTGATCGACAAAGTTAAAAACAATACCATGACACCATAAAAAGACCCGATGACGTCATAAGCAGTTCGTGCCTAACAATTCGGGCGACTAACATTGCAGACATATTACATATTCAATTGCATACGGCAAAAACCCGAAAAGCTTATAATCGAAATGATGTATTAATCTTGGTAGAAAACGGTAAAAACAAGTACATTTCTTTTAAAGTCAAGAGTCAAGAGTATTCTAGGGTGATTTGATTTTGAAGAAATTGTTTACGTAATAATATAACCATAACATGCTGACAGAACAATACTATTTTGCTATGATTACGACTTACGTAGGTAAATTAAACAGAACATGTTCAGCACAAAAATTATTTAAAAAACACGAAAATTAATTAGATGCAACAACAGAAGATCTGAATACAAATACATACTCAAGGGTCTTTTGCTTTATACATTAAACACAACACATAAATATCACTATTCACATAAAATCATTAGAATAAGAATATTTTCCGATAACTTTTTGTCCAAATAAAAAATACGCCAAAATATTATAATAAAAACGCATAAGATTGACTATGTTAGTTATACATTACCAAATAACGTTGAAATAACACCACACACTTGTATCATATTCGGCATCTCTTCAAAAAACACATATCCAGCAAGCACTGTCACACAAAACTTTAGATGTCCTATCATATTATAACTGTGTTGGTTAAGGAACGTTTATGCTTTTCGATGCAGTATGATCCAGTTTGAATAAACTAAACACATAATATGTTTAAACACTAACGTAAAGGCTGATCAATCGCTTTCAATGTACATTACTATTGTCGATTGTCCGGACAATCGGAAAGTTTCTGAACAAACGCACCTCAATTGAAAATAACCATATATTTTACAGGTATACTAATTATACGAAAATGCTAGTACAGTCTATAGACATTCTACTCCAGAAATACTGGTTTCCAGTATTCTTTGATCTGGCTCTCAATTACATGATAATTGGTTGAGTGTGGTCAGCACAGCAGTGGGTAAATGATACCAGCAAAAAAGCAGGAGATTAAATGCCCAGAAACTGATCTGCCTGTATTCTGCTGGACATTAATTTCAAGTAACATGTGCAAGAATTCTGTTATATTTTCAAGTATTACCAAAGTTTTCACCAATAAATTTGAGTCAAAAAGTCATTTTGTATCAAAACCTGGCAGAAAAAGGCCCATATAATAATGATGATGGTGGTGGTGGTGATGATGATGATGATGATGATACTATAATAATAATAATAATAATAATAATAATAATAATAATAATAATAATATGATAATAATAATATCTTTATTTACTGAAGGTAAACACATTTAGACATGCAAAACTTAACTTATTCTTATTGTGGCCTTCAAAAACAAGAAACAATCCTGAAAAGAATAACATTATGAAACATGCATTTATACAGTGGAAATATTCCTAATCAGTCACACATGTTTCAGTTAAACGGTTAAAAACAATAGTAAAATGTTTTTCAAACATCATCATTCATTATTTATCCGGCAGCAAAATTAAAGTTATATTAGTATAGTTTTGATACACCCGAAACGAAGTTTAGGGGAGGGGGTATATAGGAGTCACCCGGTGGTTGGTCGGTCGGAAGGGCGGTTGTTTGGGTGGGCGGGCGGTCTGTTGCATTTTTGTTGTCCTGAGCATAACTTGAAAACTACTGGTTGGAATCCAAAACAACTTCATACAATAGTCAAGCACATTACGAGGAAGTGCAGTGCATAAGAACTATAACTCCATCTTGACTAATTACAGAGTTATTGCCCTTTGTTACTTTGACTTGTCCGCAGCATAACTTAAAAACTACTGAATTGATTTCAATGCCACTTCATATAATGGTCAAGTATATTGAGAGGAAGTGCAGTACACAGAAACCATAACTCTATCTTGACTTATTACAGAGTTATTGCCAAGAACAATATCTCTTTTTAGTTTGTTTGCAAGGTATTCTGTTACTACGAACTTTCTCAGTTTATAAAGCACTATTTCGGAGGTATTAATCACATTTAGTGATAGCTCTAGTTGATTTGGAAGTTGCAATAGAAACTTTTTATAGTCCAATTTAAAAATATGACTGTTGTACAGTTTTTTATATCGGTGGGTATCTTTTTCCAGACTTCATTGCTGCTGCAGTTATAATTGTATCTTATAAGTAATTTGTACGTGGTTTCAAATGTATGAGTCCTACGACATTCTATGGATACGTCTTTTATTGGTTTTAAAATTTTAATATTGAAATGAAACGTCAAATAGGATGTCAGTACTATTGCTCAACCAGGCCTAATTAGCTTACACCTTCAAAACGTAACAGTTGTGCACAACTGCATCACATTAGACAGATACAGATTATTGAAGAATAAAAACTTGGTGCAAATTTAACAAAACAGATTTTAAAATCCTTATGTGTAGTTCAATTGACCAAGTTGTTAGAATACCAAACCCAAGCGTTACACATTTTTTTTTGCAGCAAATCTTAACAATAAGTGCATTTAGAGAAAAGTAAACGATATGTTATAATAAAGGCCAGTCAGGATTAAACGGTATCTCTGTTTTATACTTGCCACCGCTAATGCTAACGAACACGTGCATGACTATAAAGTGTAAACAGTTTGAGAATATTAGATCTTGAAATTCTTAACGCAAATTCGAAATGCATCTGAGTAATACTTTTGCTTTTTCTTGTAATATACCGTATATCGTTTTTTTTTCGCGTGTGTCTAAAAACAAAAATAATATCAAACAGGGAATGCACATACCAAAAACGCGGCCTCCCCAAAACGAGCCCCTATATTCGCGAGCAGTGAAAATCGCGAACTTTAGAATCAGCTTTAGTACAACATTTCGCGAAATTGTAAGTTCCGCATGCGTGTTATACATGTATCACGATTAGCACATTATCTAAAATGAACTGTATAATTATCATATTTAATAAGGTGTCAGTTGTTTACCTTACTTTCCTGAATGCAATATCAGGACAGGTGTTGAATACTAACCTCTAAAAATAATTGAGCATTAAAACAGTTGAAACCTGTAAAAACTATCTCCGCGAAAGTGCGAAAGTCATTATCGATGCGCCATAAATACCATTCATTCAATGAACATACATGATGTATTACTATTTATTGTTTATTTTAGCAAACAAATAAAAAACCGGAGCAGTTCGAGATACCGGTTTATATCACTGTCACAAATTAATTTCCTTTCATTTATAAAACGATGTCATGGTTAATCCCCCCTTAGCTTTTTTTTAAAATCGCGAAAATTAGAATCGCTTAAATTAATACAGGACCAAAATCGCGAAATTTGATGTACGCGAAAAAAACCAATATACGGTAATATGTGTAGGTAAATATAAACTAATATCAGTGTGGTTCAGTTTGCATTTTGGCATACTTGAAATCTGTGTGTGCAAATGTGTGTCCGCGAATGCATTTACAGGTTGTCATTGTTGTTGTTTTCCAACAATCAATAGAACACATAGCTGGGAAAGTAACGGGAATCATTCAAATAGAAACTATAATTTTCCTATCATTACATTTTACTTAAACGTTTGAACAGGTAATTGTGCTATTTAGAAATAAAGAAAATTGTAGAGAAATTGTACAAAATTTAATGATTTAACCATCGCACATACTTTTGCATATTTCAGAATCATAAAAATACACTGTTTATCCTGGCACAAGTTACTATTAGATAGAACATTTGGCTTTATTTGCAAGTACCTGAAGTACCGGGCAATACGGTTTTTTTAAACACACGCAAAACGTCCGCTATAAAAAATAAAAAGGTTTTTAGGTAAGACAATCGTTTACAAGACTGAACCTGGGATTCGGCTTTTTGTTCTGTTTTCTTTTTCTAACGTGGGTTTCAGTGAATGATATTGCAGCTCATTCCTGTGTTTGAATTTGAGCATTTACTTTAACAATAGATGTTCGTAAAACATGTACGCACCCCCCTCTCTGATGGAAACGAATAAGCCAATAATTTGCTTCACGATAAAGGTCACAGTGACATTGACCTGTTGACCTCATAATCAATTGGGGTCATGTACTTTTACCGACTAACCTACCAATTTTGAGGACACTTGGTCGCTTTGTTCATTAATTTTTGATCGAACAAGATTTTGTTTTAAAGGTCACCGTCACCTTCACATTTGACCTGTTGACATCAAAATCGATAGGGTTCATATACTGGTCATGACAAACCTACTTCAAATTTGAGTACAATAGTCCAAAGCGTTCTCTTTATGCCCCCCCCCTCCCCCCCCAAAAAAAAATATATATTTCTGTTTCAAACTTATTCTCAGACAAAATGCCAAGGTTGAACAAATTCTATGAAAGGGAAAATGTTGGCACTATATACATAAAAAACTGTAGCAAACATTCTTACGCCACAATTGCCATAAACGTTTAGTGTATATAGGGGATGTATTAGTAGTCAGAAGATATAAAACACTAAGAACTAACGTATGAACTATCAAGCGCTTGCAACATTGCACTATATTCTTAAAGTGCTAACATTCTCCCATAGAAACAAAACATCAGGACATTTAGGTACCTTGAGAATGTTTAGTACAATACGAAAAAAGTTACAACTTGGCTGGATTGCAAAGCGACGTGATTTGCAAAGCGACGTAAGATAGGTATCAAGCTGTGAAGCTAGCTTAAAACGCAATATACCAAGAGGAACGTATTAACTTGTAGTAGCATACTTTTTACGAAATGGACCGAGGGTTTACCTGTGGCACAAATTCTTGCAGTCAATCAGGCATTCCGCATGCTATCCATCCATATCAAAATATACAGATGGAAAATATATTATTCCAATAGATGTGCGAGCATCCACAGATTGTGAAGGAAAACAGCATGGCATATCACCCAAAAAATGTAATTGATAACGTGAAATCAAAGATGACCACAGGAACGTTGAAAAGAGCTACAGATTGTCATGACGGCGCATATGGCAAAGGGTATAACAGCAAGCTGGCAGAACATGTACATATCTAGAATTAGCTTCTGATATGTTTGTAGGTATCAAGCCAATTCCAAGTTCACAGAGAATAAGGGAATTTGAAAACAAAAACAGAATTAGCTCAGAATGTGGTAGGTGAAAAGACAGGTCAATTGAGTAAGCGACAGAACATTAATGTACATGCACCATGAAACCAAAATACCCTTGAAATCATTTCAGCGATGACCATTCATGAGTATTTATGAGATACTAGATGTTAAAGGTTTACTGTGGGTATTTTGAAGCTTTGCAGGTAATACATGTCCACCGGTTTGGAGTGCGAGATCAGATCCACGGAGATTATGAACCGAGTGAGACAGAATATTACACCGAGCTGCAAAGAAAATAATAAAAAAGTACATGGCAGACACTGAGACATCGCATCTTTTACGAAGCTTGCACTCGTCAGCATACACCAGAACGATATCCTCAGGCAGACCGATAAAAATATTGAAAATGAAGAAAAGAGTGTTAAAACGAATAAGGTTGTCATTATAAAGCATAAATAGTTATTATTAATTTCATTTAGATTTTCCGGTAATTTGACATGATAATAGTTAATAATGTATACGACGTTGGCGTCCGTTTATACTGTTGTCACAGGTCCATGTTGCAATAAATATCAAATAAAATATTATCAATTTGAAATGGTATTGTTTGGTTTTATGCCAGCTATTTATGCAGTCAACGTCAGTATAAGTCAGTCCGTATGTAGAAGCACGTAGAGTCGCGCAGTATTGATGTCGTTTCATATAAACATTTCTATACTAATTTACCTGTGCACTTTCTCTATTGTCATGCATATAACCCTCTTGTGCTGACCAATCGATTTGTATAATTCAAATAGAATACGTTCATATTGTCAAATATACATTGTTAAATGATTCTGTTTTCGTTGTGATTTGAGTAATTGATGATTTATTACCTTATTGAAAGAATTAACCTGTTGACTTTTATTGTATATGTGTAACATCCGTCGGCACCTTTATCTAAGTTTACATTGTCGCCTTCTTTATGTATATATATGCATACAAGAAAACACGTTCATGTTTGATGCCATACACATCGATGATAGCCAGGCATAATTATATTCAGAAATATATATCATTTATATATATATTTGCAGTCCGTTACGTTTACCTGAAAACCCAAAACCCTACAGACATAGACACTTGTCCTTCTATCATACGATATAAAATCATACGATCTTCATACGAGCAGTATACGCCTCAGATGTTACACTGTTATTCTGATGAAGGCTCTTACCGAAACTTTAATATTGTAATAATGATTTAAAATACGTTGTAGTAATAGCGTGTTGTTCTTGAATGTTTAATCCCTATTAATATGAGATATGTATTACGCTGTTTTCTATTTATCTTGAATTGTGGCTTAAAAGAATCGACCGATTTCTATCAGCCATTGTTTTAAGTAGCCAAATTGTTCATTTTACTATCTAAGTCATAGAGGTCCGTAGTAGTTTTATAATTTCGGCTTATAAGAATCGTAATATTCAAAAGTTTTAAGTGCTTTGCACTCGTATATCAAGTCACCGGTGCATTACTTACAGGACTATCTTCAGTCATGTTGTGTCTTGTCACTGGTTTTCGATGTTATTGTTCTGTTGCTATAGGGAGTGATGATTATTAATCGTCAATTTGTTTTCAATATCTAAGTAACACATTTACTGTTGATTGCAGAGCGTTTCTTATGACTTACTGGCTGGTATGTTTTACAGATTTTCAAGATCAACTTTTCATTATATTTTAACTTAAAAAAGATACGTTACTGGTGATGTGTTTCCGATAATCCAGTAAATTGACAAATTTACTATCCACGCTAAAATTCCAGAAAGAATAATCAATACCTGCAAGAGAAATAAACATCATTTTGATATATATAAGCAAAAGTAACGGAATTGCACTGATACTACTATACCGTCGAATGAGACATAAGCTAGTTTCGTTTGGGTATTAGCCT
This sequence comes from Saxidomus purpurata, assembly GCA_022818135.1. Taxonomy (NCBI): domain Eukaryota; kingdom Metazoa; phylum Mollusca; class Bivalvia; order Venerida; family Veneridae; genus Saxidomus; species Saxidomus purpurata. The sequence continues at coordinate 1,270,829 of JAFMSR010000002.1, read as the reverse complement.
ACTTTCTCACAATTCTTAGTGGCAATTCTTTTTCGGCTTAACCTCAAACCAAATGATCATTCGCTTCATTGCAAACTTCATCAATTGTAGCTGAAACTGTATTGTATTTATTTACATACACATATAGCAAATAGTATCTCGTTTAGCCACAAGTTGTTAGTAAAGATACTTATTACTCTAGGGATTCCGTAGATTTATCACAAGAATATTTTGAAACGTTTCAATGCACATCAATTCTGTTTTCGGTAGCTACCGATACCCGTTTATTTCGTGCAAATTGTTTTTCAATGACCGCGTTATTTCAGTTTGAAAAATATGCAGTCATATACACTGACCATTTTACAATTCACCTTGTAACATGAACGAAAAAGACGAAATTCGTGGTTATATAAAATGCTGCACTGGGATTGGTATAAATGCAAAGCAGATATTTGATTAAATGTGTGATATATATGGACATGAGTTCATTGAGGTCCATATCTATGCGTAAAGTATAAGGGTGGAACAAAGTTGGGAAATTGTCTGTCAAAGATGACGCCCGTCTTGATAGACCTAAAACCTCTATTACTAAGGCAAATTTCGCTACTCTTACGTATGTGGTGGAACAGGATGCCCCTTTGTAAGTGAAATATATAGCCAGTAGTACCGGCATATCAGAAGGCAGCGTGCAAACAATTTTAAAGACGCATGTGCACCTGAAAAAGATTTGTTCTAGGTAGGTACTTCATTTGTTCACTGAGGAGCAAAAGAGACAACGTAATAAATGTGCCAGGAAACTTCTGAAAATGAAATACAAAAACTGTAATAGTCGGGTTATCTCTAACCTGCTAACAGGTGACAAAATCTGGAAGCACATATTTGAGCCCCAGAGAAGAGCTGATAACAAGCAGTGGAAGAAAAAAAGAAAACGACCATGTATTGCCAACAGAACCATCAGTGCAAACAAAATGTTGTACGCCATGTTTTTGAATTCAAGCGGGCCAGTTGTTCAAGTGTCTTGTTCATATGATCATACAGTCACTACTTTTAGAACTCGAGTTAAAACGTTTAACAATAAGAAACGTCCAAGCAAAGGATGGTAAGTTGCAAATCTGTATCAATCCAGCACTTCCCGCACAGGTGCGAGGATGTAAAGGTTTTCTTGGCGTCTGAAAGCGTGCATGTTGTAAACCATCCGCATTACTAACCGGACATGAGTCCATGCGACTTCTTTTTATTTCTAAAGCTTATGAAATTGCTTTCTGGGAAGTAATGTAAAAGTCAAGAAGTTCTTTTGACAGCGCTAAATACCAGTGTCCCCAACATATACCAAAGAAGACTATTTAGCCGCATTTCACGACTAGGTAAAAAGTTACAAAATTGCGTTTCGGTAAAAAGGGAATATTTTGAAAGTTTGCAATACAAATATTTTTTTAAACGCTGCCCTTTAGTCATCAAAGCCAAATGACAAAACGTTTTGCAAAACCCTCGTTAAGTAATTCGCTACTCATTATTTGTTAGAAACAACTGTAACTGAAGGCTGGAAATTAAAAATAATTTAACTGGTTTTTGCTGCACGTGTTAGCTGCATTTTCCCATTAAATTATTTATTGAATAATAAATGTATTAAAATTTTACGTCATGTTTGAATTTTTTTTCATTTGGTGCAAATAATATGCAGATTAAAGCGCACGCTTTTTAAATGATATATATCTGTGTAAACCAGTTTGACTTAATTAAATTGTCTCAAGTTTCTCCTTAAGGATACGTGGCTATAAGTAAGATTTGTTAAGGAGATCTAAAATTTCCTGTGAATAGGATTTTCCTGACAGTTGAAAACGTGTTGTGGTCGCCGAAATCGCAATGATTATGTGACAAAAGAATAGCATACTGTTGAGACTCAAGAAGCGACCTATTCCATGGATGTATTGTTCTTAAAATACCTCCAGTTAACAATGGGAACTTACCTGTTTTAATGTTAAAATAACAGGAAAGACGGCCATATATTTACGATGTCAGAACAATTTGGTATCTGAGTACACGCATTGTTAATTATTATCATCATTCGTATATACCCATTTATCATTGATATCTGATGATTAATGTCAACTTCACCTTTCGGCTCTGGAGACTAACATGATAGACATCTTACATATCAAGATGTACACGACCATTGCGGTGTAACTGTTAATGTAAGATGATAAAACTTTGACATTGGAAATAAATGCCAGTGTGTGGTACATGACACTTCTCTGCTTTATGGGTTACAAGCATAAGAAGATATTAAAAATGGGTCATGATAGAAGTTATAGTCAGGTCACAAAATGCCATACAGACAGGCAGTCGTAGGCATACATTAACTGATTGACAGACATACTACTAGACAGACAGAAGGAAGGATGGCGGGCGTGCGGGCAGGCTTGTATTTTTGTGTTTTACATACCATGCCTTTTGCATACCATGCCTTTTGTTTCCATTGCGTGTGTTAGAGATTCACCTAGCAGGGATTACTTTTATTTACACTGTCCTGTGACTTTGGAACATGGTGGGGGTAAGAGTGAGGTTGGGTGCGCACCATAAACCGGTTTAAGCTCCCCAGTGGTGTTTTTGCCACTGACCGTTCCAAGGCGGTGCCCCACTGTGTTCCTTTAATTGTTCGTTTTGTCCTCGTGTGTTTGCTTTGTGTGCTGGTGTGTGTTGGTGGTGTGTGTGTGTGTGTGTGCGTGGTTGTGTGTGTGTGTCGTGTGTGTGTGCGTGTGTGTGTGTGTGTGTGTGTGTGTGTGTTGGTGGTGTGCGCTTCTGGGTGCTGTGGGGTTCGTTTTGGGGAGGCTGCGTTTTTGGTACGTGGCATTCCCTGTTTGATATTATTTTTGTTTTTTTGTAACAAAGCAAGCAGTGCATTGTAAAAGATAAATGGCTTTAAGGAGATCCTTCATATTATAGATATTTCATAGATTGTTAAACTGAATTAAAGTTAGACATCTGAACTACAACAGGACGAAACTTAACGACTTACCTATGGATTTAAGCTCAAGAAATAAATTTTTGTTTGCCCCTAACATAAAGCGTAGACAAATATTACTAACCACGGTTTCTGCCGACAATTCACGCCATGAATTTTGTAAAGTGTCAAGTGGTACAGTAAAAGGAATAAGGAAAAGCATCATGACTGCTGACAGTGGTGCTTGATACAATAGCAATTGCATTGAATTTACTTCCAATTCTTGTTGCTTTTCTCCTACCAACTGCAAATAAACTACATCAGTGTTAGCTGAATATTCTACAGTGATACAAATTATTCTTTCTCTTGTCATACTACTAATGTAAAAATGTTTTGATAGTCCATACGCCTGCAGAGACTTGATGTTTAATTGGCTCCCGAGCGGCGGGAATATGAATGATAGATTTCTATGATCAATATTTTTTACCCAGGATAGTCAAATCGTCGTGCATACTTCAAATACTTTCGTTTGTTAACAGACCGAACCTGGAATATTTTATTGCGGTAGCTCAAAATATCAAACAATAGGTACCTGTAATTATAATTGCTTTTCTCATGCCTAGTTGTAAATTTGGATTAAAGTCATGAAAGAGTGCCATAGGAAAGGTTTGGCCTATGTAGAGGCCATGACGTGTTGCAATGTGTTGATGATTGTAAACGATTTAAAGTTCAATTGATTCATTAAAGATTATCAAATAATTAAAATATCTTGAGTCATACGTTTCAGTATTTAATTTGGATTATAAAGTATTGTAAAGGCTGACATAAATTTGGTTTCGTTGCTTTTCTCCAAATGTATATCGAGCTATGTCTAGAAGCCAAATGACATTGTTGTATAATTCTCGAAATTAATAATCACAGAGAATGAATTTTAATGGTCAAGTTATCTTTGATTATCCGTTTGTCAAAACGCTTTCATAAATTACCAAAATTACGACGCATATAAAGATAAGATAAGATAAAATAAGATTTATTTTGGTATGGAGTGCATACATGGCTAACACAGACATAAATGCAATAACACATGCACATAATAACCATGGCATGCACATCAACACCAGGTATAACAAAAAAGGAAACTCTTATTTCCACTGTGGTCCGTTTGTGTTGGTGGCATGACAGAGAGAGGAAATGCACAAATATACAGTAATCAGTATTACAGAATATCACATAATTTGGAATGCAAAGTTAGATTATAATTTAAATATCACAAATTGCTTTAACATTATCACATATTTTTACTTGAATCTTATCACAAATGATAATTTATTTAATGCAATTATTACATTTCATTTCTGTGAGACAGTAATTATATCACATGAAAATATCACAGTGTTGCCTGACAACTAAAATGCCAACATCTTATTTACTTAACAGGTTATGTAAATGTATTACAAAAAACGAAAGTGGAAAATCTAAAAATCAATGAACTATATGAACCATATCAAAATTATACATTACTGAATTCAATAACAAATAAAAAAAAGTACTTCAAATGATCTAGTAAATGTTTTTTAACAGCAACCTTAAAAACAGAGAGTTTAGTGATTTTTGTGATCTTATGAGGTAACCTGTTTCACAAAGTGCAACCCATAAAGCAAAAGGATTTGGACCAAAACGTTTTACCTTAGGAATAGAAAAGGCACCTTTATTACTTATTTAAGTATTGTGCTATAATTATGAAAATTATCTTTGGACACAAAATGGTCACCCATGTAAACTGGGGCTAAATCATTTTCGATCTTGAACACATGACATAGAATATTCTGTTCTACACGTTCTTTAACAGGTAGCCAATTGAGTTGTCTAACATATTCTGCATCTATATGACTTCTATAGCTGAATCCAGTAAAAACCTCCTTAACTTGTTCTGAGTGACTTGTAACTTATTTTTTAAAACTTGTGTCGGACCAATGTACCAAATAGAACAGTCATAGTCAAAATGACATTAAATCAGTGACATGACCAGTAATGTTTTAGTATGTTGAGTGAGGTATTCCCGTTTGCGATATAAAAACTTTAACCTTGAATTAGCCTTTTGGAGTACTGAACAATCCATGTAATGAAAAATTGACAGGTTTTGATCCAAGGTAGCACCTAGACGTTTGACAGCTGAAGCAGGATTTATAGGTACACAATTACAAGTGACCTTGAGATTAGGATCTGACTTTAACCTACTCTTGGAACAAAATAAAATAGACTCTGCTTTATAAAGTGTAGGGCCAACTAGTTGTCTATTAACCAATAACTTACAAGATTCAAGGCATCTGATAACATTTTTTCAACATCCGATTTACATTTACCTGGCACAAGAATTCCAGAGCCATCAGCATAAAACATAAGTTTTTCTTTTATAACTGCTGACATGTCATTCACAGAAATTAGAAATAGAAGTGGTCCAAGAATGGACCCCTGAGGGACGCCACAGGTTAGTGGAGCAGCTGTAGAATGTGTACCTGCCACATCCACGAGATGCTACCTGTCAGAAAGGTAAGATCTGAACCATGTTAAAATGTCGTTACCGAGTCAAGAAACTTGAAGTTTCATATGCAAAATAGCGTGATCTACAGTATCAAATGCGTTTTGCAGATCCAATCATGCCAACAATATTACCTTTATCCATTTCCAATCTGATAAAATCAGTTAAATGAATCAGGCAGGTATAAGTAGAAAAATCAATTCTAATACCTGAATGAAATTGGTAAAGTTACCTCTTTTCCTTAAAGACTCAACCTGATCATACACCACTCTTTCAAATATTTTTGACACTATACTTAAAATAGAGACGATAATCACCAACAGAAGTTTTATCGTTTTTCTTATAATGGGGTCATAATGACACAACTGACTAATTATGTGTAACAACGATTTTTTATGAATCCTACACGAATATACAAGTGGTGCAATTAATTGATTAACTGCAGTTTAAGCAGATGAACAAATATTTCAGTATTCTCTTACTCTGTAACAATGTGGAACATGATTTTGACAAAGACACAAGTGCTTTCACGTAATTTAAAAGGAACCATGAATCAAAAATGGTTATTATTTGAAAAAAATACACTAAATGGGTGTATCGATAAACAAAAGTAGCCACGTCTGTTTCGAAAACTATTTGGCCTCCTGTACGTGAGAGTGTAATACTGTCTGCCTGATACATTACAAGTCTCGCTTAGTAGTACTTACCACCTGATAAACTGAAGCCAGAACAACACCAATACTTGCATATGTTACTCCAAGTACGCTAAATTTGACGTCATAATATGAATTGAAGAACACACCAATAAGTATGGGAATCTGTAAAAGAAATTAAAGACGATGGGCTGGTTGTGAAAAACATTCACTTACAGTTGAGGCCTTGCCAAATAAATCTTTCAAACTAATTTGCCTGAACATTATTCTAAACCCCCTTCCTTCTTAAACACATACATTATTTCTTGTATCAGTAATTAAATTGTAGAATACCTGACCTTTTGAACAAAGGTATACTAGTATATCGTCTTTTGGATGAAGTGCGTGCATGCAACTTACTCGTTCTTTTCAATTGTAAACTTTTGTAAATGATTTCTTTGAAATCGCTAGTTTTTCTTTTCTTTACAGGTACTTGATAAGTTACTGATGGATTTCTTTTATATGGCACATTTCTTTTTGAAGTACATTCTCTATCAATGTTTTCATTCCAGTTCAGCAGGGCAAGATTTATTCTCATTTTGTATGTTGACTTTTAAAAAACTTTTCGTTTGTCAATATACCGCAGAAGGCTATATTACAAGATTCCACATGTGTGTCCATACAATTTTGAATTTTGCGCGCATTTCATGTTTATATTATGGTTGATTGTTGTGGATTTCACGCATGAATGAATTCGTAACGGGTACCAATGTGACAAGTAAAATATATGCTACAATACTTTAGTAATAGATTTCTGCTCTAAAATGTTGTAAAGAAGAAAATTAATGACGATCTCATTTGAAACAGTTACGAATACCGAATTGGATCTTTAAGTGTGTCGCCTCTTGTTGAAAAAGTAATGTTGTTACTCAGTTACATTTTTTAAATAATTAACACGAGTCTTTCTAATTTCGCCAATGTACACATGCGCTTAGCGCCTATTTAGTCAAACGCCAACATTACTCTTTATTGTAGCGGGGTTATTTCTATATGAAATGAATACGTACCATGGTGAGTTGTTGCTTAATACAGGTTGCTTTATTGTAACACACATACTGGATCAGTACAATGCACGGGGTTGTCATTGTTTTAATTATCTGACTGGTCCCAACTGTATTGTATTGTAGTGACAAGTTTGTCAAAACAACAAATCCACAAAATATTAAAGCTAACGGTATTACTTTTGATATACTGATGCACTTAAACTTAAAAACACGAATAAAAATGCAAATTACTAAGAATGAGAAGGTTATTAAAAAGTGAATTACTACAAGTGAATAGCAGCTAATGACTTGTTTTGAATAAATCCATTTATTTAAATTAATGAGAACAGGAGAAGCTATAAAATTTAATGAAAAAAGTAAAATGACACTGTAATCGCACAAATGAATAACGGCCGTGTCTGTCGCTTTTTTCATTTTCCCAGAACGATGTATTAAACTGTTAATATCATATATATTCAATTGTTCACGTATATTTTCAATTGATAACGTATATACTCAATTGTTCACGTGATGAAATAAATAAATCCGTGAGTTTAAATACCAACAATGTCGGGCGGATTTGAAACATATAAGCAAAATATGTATTCTTAAAAACCTATACGCCTTTTATATCGGACTCAGTCTTGTGCCATCACGCGTTCTGGCGTCAGGAAGCTCGTATCACCTAATATCGCGCCTAGTTATATATGTTTTTATACGTACTATTTGTCTTTATCTTTTACTAGGAAGGTATTTTGACTATTAGATTATAATGAACTGTGAATTAATTTAAACTACGCTTGACGTTTTCGTTAACAACATGCAAAGCTTCTATTGTTAATTACGTTCCATAAAATATGCAGCTATGGTGTACAACTTAAATTTGGTGACACAACGTTTACCCGATTTTCGAACAATGTCTGTTTTTCAATATCACGGTACCGATCCCACGTGACTTTTCCGGCTATGTGTGGGACTCAGAAATGACAACAAACGCCGATTCAGGTAACATTTTTCATGTTATCTTCCTTAATCCTGCATAGATTTTAACCAAATGAAGACGAGAGCCCGGCCATAGGAAAGATACAACCACTGCTTATCAGTATCAGCAGAAAAAAAATCGTACTTTTGACAAAAAGTGCAACCGCGCATTTTCCGAGAAGAAAATTGACTTGCTATGTGTGGGACCCCGATGTATAAATTATTTATAAATTCCCTGCAATTGTGTTACACCACACGGTTTAATGAGCGGAGAACGTATGATTACCTAATGTAACAGCTGACAAAAGTTGGTCAAGAAAATACGCTTATTTCACTCGATTTTTAAAAATAATATAAAATGCTATGTGTGGGACCCGAAAAAACATGCTATGTGTGGGTGGCAAATAAGAACCCCGTTTCTTTTCACGATGAGAGCAGAATCAACGTTATGCATGCATTTGGCCATTAAACAATACAGAAATGGCATATATATTATATAACTGTTCTGTGACGTCTTCGTTTACGTTGGCTATTATTGTTTAATTTCTTGATGGGTTGTTTTTATACTCACACTCATCGACATTTCAAACATGAAAAAAATATCTGTTTAACGTATGCAGATTGCTCCTGAAATAATATTTCTATAGATATAAGCTAACAACTTAAAGATAGCTTTGAGTGGCGTGTAACTTTTTGAAAACTGCTCCCTCCAAAAGTTTCTAAAGGCATTTCTATACAACACTATTTCCTGTAGTCACTTAATATAGGCGATAACTCATCAAATACTAGAAAGTAATTGCCAGCGTAATGATTACTTAATGGTTGTTTTTTATTTTGGCAGTCCCACTGAAGGTCAAGTTCATATTTCTAAACATTGGTACATAATACTTGTAAGTAGAAATGATATTTCACAAACTCGATCATTTTTTTAAGACGGAAGTAAAATATGCTTTTCACATTTATAAACGTTCCTTAGCAGCATTAAAGTCCTTTTTCATATCTATTAACATATACGTGCTTGCAATGCTAAGCGAACTGTGTTGCAATTTTTTCAGATCCAGAATGAAAAAGCAAGAGATCATCTAACTTAAGTCTGAATGCAGCCAGTCGCCGACGCAAGCAGAGGGAGTTAAGTCTTGTTAACAAGCCACGTGTAAATCATTCAAGACGCCAGTCTCAGACGGACGAAAACGTCATGTACCAAGATCGCCATTTGTGACTTTGACGAGTCCCAGAAGATACAACAGAATTTACGTCTTTGATTGAAAATGACTTAAAGGGGGTCACTGCTGAAATTCAAAATAACAAGAAATTTTATTGACCCTGTTTTTTATGGAGACTAACATATTGCTAGTTAATTTCTGGAAAAATAATGATGGGTCGATGACTTAACCTTTTCGCAATATTAATCTTTAGTGATACACTATCAGATAAGGTGCTTAATGCAGAATTAGCTAGAATTTTCGTATTGTAAACGTTTATGTATGTGGTGTATGTTTCAGAATGGATATCAATTTTTAATCTCTTCTAATGTAGTATGTCATACTTTAAGATGAAAAAATAGAGTTAGTGGTATTTCTAGCATCTGAATAGATATTACGCTCCTTATTATTACCCCACCCACTTTACTAAAATTCATTTTTTCAATTTTTGATAAATGCTTATTTCATATTAAAGGAATAACAAGGTTTCTCAGATATTTTGCCTACAGTTTGATTAAAACCTTTGTTTTAGAATGCAAAAATAAAAAATGGGGGTCAATGTGCATATAAGAAAGAAATTCAATAAAAACTGACAAAAATTGTGTTTTTTAGATTTCGACGAGCTTTGAGATATGACGGCATAAGTCTGTAACAAAGAACTGTAAAAGGAACTAATCATTGCTTAATATTGCTTTTATATCCTTACAATCATTATTGTAATACAGTTTGAATCAAGTAATTATCTTAATCGGTTTTTGAGAAATGACTATTTTTGTACCCCTACCCCTATTTTGGCATCTGACAAAATATGTCAATTTAGTTACAAAATGTGAGGTCAAAAATGTTCAATTTGTTTACACTAAAATATTCCTATTGTGCCTAAGTTTACTACTACATAATTGTTTTTTTCCAGATAACTCATCATTTTTTAAATATAACAAATGTAAATTTCCGGAAGTGCAAAAATCCTAAACCTCACCAGTGACCCCCCTTAAATGTGCTATGGGTCAATGCTTTGGCAACGTTAAAAGAAACGGGATTTGATCGAGTTCTCTTAATTTTTTCAAGACTGTTATGCGGTGGCAAATTCCGACTGTGTGTCATTCTGACAACTGTCAACTTTTAAAAAGTTACACTCAAAGATATCTTCGAAATTTAAGCTTATATCTTAAAGAGATAGAAATATTATTTCAAGACCTATCTGTAAACGTTAAAGTGATATTTTTCATGTTTGAAAGCTAGCAATATAATATTAACAAGAAATAAAACAATCATAGCCAACGTAATCGAAGAAGTCAAAGAACAGTTATATAATATATATGCCATTTTTATATTGTTTAATGGCCAAAGGCATGTATAACGTTGATTTTGCAAAATATATAAACTTTGAAACTTTAATTATATTGGCGACAAAACGAGAAAAAGTTATATAATAATTCTAAACATGATGAATGTTAAAAATCCTTAGGGGCTGTTGTTTTTACCTTTATAATGATAGAAAGGTCTGGAAAATATACGAGTCAAAATGAGTACACTATTCACCGGAATATCAATACCAAAAAAAATCTGCTTCTTGATTAACAAGTTATGCAGTGAAATACGGCATTTTTATGCTCCCGAAGGATGGCTTATTAAAATCGCACCGTCCGTCCGTCCGACCGACCCCACTTACAAATTCGTGTCCGGACTGTAACTCTGACATGCATTGAAGGATTTTAAAATAACTTGCCACAAATGTCTAGCACATCAAGACGACGTGTCGCGCGCAAGACCCACGTCCCTTCCTCAAAGGTCAAGGTCACACTTAGAGTTTTTAGGTAATGGACTCCTCTATATTTGCACACATTCGTGTCCGGACTGTAACTTTTTCATGCATTGAAAGATTTTAAAAAACTTGGCACAAATATCAAGCACATCACGACGACGTGTCGCATGCAAGACCCACGTCCCTACCTCAAAGGTCAAGGTCACACTTGGAGTTTGAAGGTTATGGAATCCTCGATATATGCACACATTCGTGTCCGGACTGTAACTTTGTCATGCATTAATTGATTTTAAAATAACTTGGTACAAATGTCTATCACATCAAGACGATGTGTCGCGTGCAAGACCCACGTCTCTACCTTAAAGGTCAAGGTCACACTTAGAGTTTGAAGGTAATGGAATCCTCTATATATGCACACATTCATGTCCGAACTATAACTTTGTCATGCATTGATTGATTTAAAAATAAATTGGCACAAATGTCTAGCACATCAAGCCGATGTGTCGCATGGATTTTAAAATTACATACCACAATTTTTGAGGACATGGAGCGGACAAAGAGTTGAGACACCTCTTTCGGGGGCATTCATCACTTGTGAGGGACAGCTCTTGTTTTCTTGAGTGATGGGTCAATGTCAGTTGAAAGAAGTTAAATTCATCACTATGATGTAATACGATGAATCAGTTAAAGTACATTTATCTGGAACTCTCATGGCTAAACACAGTACAGGGATAACAAAGAGTAACACATGAACAACGTTTTAATTCACTTTTATAACATGTTTGCCTGTGATAGGCTCATATCCTGAATTCCTCTTCCTTTCGACTACAACAACGTACGATTCGCATTCGACTACTATTTCATTGCAGTTATAAAATTTTGTGCGTCATTGACGTTATTAAGACAAGAAACAGGGTTCATAATTTTTTGTCCCACACATAGCATATTTTTTTCGGGTTCCACACATAGCATTTTAAATTCTTTTTAAAAATCGAGTAAAACAAGTGAATTTTCTTGACCAACATTTGCCAGCTGTTACATTAAGTAAAAAAACATTCTCCGCTCTTTAAACTGCGTGGTGTAACACAATTGCAGAAAATTTATAAACAATTTATACATCAGGGTCCCACACATAGCAAGTCAATTTTCTTCTCGGAAAATGCGTGGTTGCACTTTTTGTCAAAAGTACGACTTTTTGCTACTGATACTGATAAGCAGTGGTTGTTTCTTTCCTATGGCCGGGCTCTCGTCTTTATTTGATTAAATTGCATGCAGGATTAAGGAAGATATCATGAAAAATGTTACCTGAATCGGTGTTTGTTGTCATTTCTGAGTCCCACACATAGCCGGAAAAAATCACGTGGGATCGGTACCGTGAATATGGTATATGCACACTTTACATGCGTGAAGCAGTATCGATTTATTTGCTTTCATGGCTACCGATTTTATAACAATAGTTTTGCACACGAACATATGCGGCAGTGTCCAGCTTCCGTTAAAATCTTGCGTAAGTTGCAAAAGCAAAATCATTACGGAAATATTACATAACCGGGTCTTCAGTAACAAAACGGCAGCTGTAAATTTCTATGGAAAACTTACGACATCATCGGGGTATAAACCTGTTATACAAAGATAGGACAGTATCGAAATAAAAATACATAATTGAAAGTAAAAGTAAGAAATCAAAATTAAGCAAGTCATTCTAATATATACAAAAGGCTATAAGAAGCTAAATCAGTTCTAGCATTATTAAAAATGTTCTTATATCTTTTAAAAGTAATAATTACATAAATTGATTGAAATGAAATTAAATCATTTTAAAGTTATTGATAGCTGTACATGTTTTAAACACATTTTTTTGTATTGATTTTGTTGTCTGTTTCAGGTTTCAGGGAACAGCTAATGTAAAATCAAAGGATGTTCAGTGACACAAACACAAATTATATATTAAACACATGCATTCTAAATATTCACCGCAACAAAATGTGAATATGTAACAGCATCTATTCAGAAAATTTATAAAACATACCTTAGTCATAGTCAAATATTACCATTAAATAAAGATGTAAACCACTGAACTGATTTTAATGCTTAGATGCATACATATATATTTATGTTACCTTAGAGATAGATCGTTTATAACAAACCTCAGATGAATTTGTATATGGGGAATATTTGTAATCATTTCGATATTTCAATATATGCCATTTAAGGTAGCTCGCGAGTTTCCGCCAGAAATCGGGTCATTTTTTAGAAAGGCAACGCAGATTTAATATATTTTGCATGACAATCCCGTGACTAATTGACTTTTGTAGAAAAAATACGATGAAGTGATATTTCCATTGAAACTGAGTTAAAAGCGCCAGCTAGCGGGGAGGTGTATTTTCGTAAATTTTCGTGTTATTTTCGATATATCTCTGTCTATGTAGATAACGAAACGATCTAATTTTCATAAATGCATTTATCCATATGATAAAAATAAAAATATCAAATAGTTTTTGCCAAAAATATGAAAAATGGCGGAACGAACCCTGTAGGGGCGACAGTTTTCAAAGCGAAAATAGCTGTACAGTTGAGCGTCAATTACGAAAAAACAGCCCGAGAGAAATTATTTTAAAAGCACTGTGGAATCTTAAATCAATTTAAAGTTCTTTTATCTAATAAAAAAGGAGGGTCACCGTCTTACTTTTCGTGCAACTGAAACTTTTATGAAGTTGGAAAAATGTGAGAAACGTTGACGTAAAATACAAGACTGGCGTGACGTAATGAGCCGTTACTGACGTTTTCTGACATTTCTTGTTAAAATAAATTACTACCGTTGTTGCTTTATTATGCAGAAGTCACATTAGATCGATCCTTCAATGGTTAATATACATTGTAGTCGATACTTAAATTTTAAATTTGAATGGTCACCGCATTTTAATTAAATGATAACCATTTCATTTACTAGTAACACGGATCTGTTGTAGTGTAATGTTACATTAAAAAGCACAATACAGAAAACATTGAGGTAATATCATTTTATTTGCTGCATTCAGCCCAACATAAAATACAGTATCTTCAATATAAGAATGGTCGCAGACATGTTCAGGACAACAGTGCGCATGGCGGGATTTGGGTCAAATGATGCTTACCAGCATGGACGTTTACCTAAACTTTGATGCAGTAACAGTGTATTATGTAAAGTCGGAATATGACATCAATTATAGAATATGGTGTTTTCATTTTGGAAGCTTAGTTTGTCCTATTCATTTTTTGTAGTAACTAAATGTTAGTTTGCAATTGACTGGTCGTCTTTGTTTACAAATGTTATTTGAAAAAATCATACCTTTGCTCATGCATGCATGGACAAACCACCTTTGCTCATGCATGCATGGACAAACCCAAACTTTTGCATTTTTGGAAAAATTCAAGAAAGTTTATATTGCCCATGTCACCTAATGTTGTGTATAATCACCACCCTGTAATATGTTTTCTGTCATATTTTACAAAGCCTTAACTACTTTAATACTGTAACACTATTTGAATAAATCCTAAAACTTTACATTCCACACTTTGGTCTGATGTGGTTTAAAAATCTGAATTGGCTCTGTGACCCTATTACTCGAATCCTCCACCGGCGGCAGACATCCCAACTTGCGTATGATCCCCTAGAATTTGGCTGTAAATCCCAGTAATTCAACGTATGTAAAAAACAATACTTAAAAATTTCCACATTGAACATTGTGCTATCTTATGGAAATAAAAACACAACAAGTAATTGCCTAAGGAATACATTTTTAATTTTCTAATAATGGAAATTCAATTGTCTTTAAACAGTCACACAATGTAGTTATCATTTTAATTCATGACATTTTTTAGTTGTACATAGGGCATTGATGCAACATTATACCAGTATCTTATGCTAAGTAATGAATTAATATCAACCAAACAGAATATTACTGTAATATGTGCCAATACAAAACAATGCACATTACAATACAAATTCCTTATTGTGTCAGTCTACATAAATAACAACTGACAGTACAGATTTTTTAAATTTAAATTGGCTTATATATATTGTAAAAGAATACAGCATACCATTTTTTTCCAAATTATATTATTATACAGATTATCAATCTGCTGTATTTTTAAATTTAGAATGAAGCAATAAAAAGTTACATGGACTCCAAATTTATTAGGAAACATAAAAAAGTAACAAACGTTGAAAAGTTGATGCCAAAATGCGAGGCTATGTAATCATATCAAGAAGTTGTTAGTACTGAAAAAAATCTGCCATGAAATATTACTTCAATATCAGCAATATCAGGATATAAATTTGCCTAGCAGAAAAGTGTTGATGGTGATATGCACAGGTGAAGGATTAAAAGTAACACAGACTTAAAATCCTATGCCAAAAATGGTTCATACATATATCCAATCACATTTCATTAAATACTTAAATAATCATATGAAGGGATAAAAAGGCGGACGACAAATATACTAATTAATGATAATTGTTAGGGCAATTTTTTTTAACTTGTTATGTCCCAGGATCAAATTCACCAGTATATTTAATTTGATCAAAAAAGATATCTTACTGACAGAAATGACCTTTTCTTTGTAACAAAAACATTTACATATTCGCATTTTAAATATAAGAAACATACCGGAGTATTTTTTTCACTGATACTCCCAAAAAAAAGAGGACACTATGTGCTAAGTCTTTGTCTTGAAGAAACGTCTTGAATACTGATGAAAGGCACTATATGTCAACTTTGTTTTAAAGTGGATAGAATATGGTTCCATCATTATCCTGCCAATGAATTGATATAACCATATCAGTCAATTCAAAGAGATCCTTTGACTTTAAAGATCAAGATTGTAATTGCGGATAATTTGTGGATACCGTAATATAAATCACTTTTTGGCAGAATATTGGATTTTCATAAAAAGTGTAATCATAAATTTCATTAACTGTTGAATATTTGAATACATGTTAACACCACATGTTAATGAACACCTGTAAACTAGCATATGTACAGTAATATTTAACAAGTAACATTCAGGAACTTATCTAATTCAGCTTTTACAATTTTTGGAAGGTGTCCAGAGGGGGTAAGACTGAAGCCCCGCAACCATATGACTTCATTGTGCACAGTCTCAATGAATGGTCCAGTCTTACCTTCTCTGGTCCCTTGTAGCCTCCTGTTGGCTGGAGACCAGGCAGTGGTCTTTGCGCCCTTGTGCCAATGTACCCTACAGTCGGTGTCTGAGACTGTCTCAACAAGTTTAGCTACCTGAAGCCATTCAGCCGCATATTTTGCGCAGTCCAATAAAACAAAATCCCTTTCACCTGCACCACTGTTCTTTTTATTTTTGTTTTTCCCTATGACAACTGGTGGAATAGGTTCATCTAGTATTGGGATGTCCAAATCTCTTGTTAATTCGGCCATGTCTCTAGTGTCATCATTTCGAACAATATGTCTTTTTGCTAGGAGTTTCTCCATTGTGTCCTCAACATTTTCATCATTCCAACTGTATTCTGCAAATGAATGTCTCAAAATAAAACACAAGTAAGCAACTATTTAATTTTATTAAATCATAAGCAAATGTGATGAAATTGTTAATTCCATTAAAAGTTAATCAGTGAGTGAGTTAGATTAATGTATGTTCAAAGAATAAAATTTGTATGTGACCTTGTATCTATTTTATTTAAAACAGTTTACCTAAAAATAGCATCATGTTCCTTATGTTATAAAGAACCATACTCTCTGCTCAAATGAACTATGTTGTAGACACTATATATCAGCATAGACCAAAAATACTTTATAAGCATCAGACTAACCCTCCTCTCCCAATTCCTCAAAGTAATTATTCCAAAAAGCTGACATTTCCTCATCTCTGTAGAAACTAAAAAATAACATGAGCAATGAAATATTTGCAGATTGATTTCGGCAAAGGAAAACATACAATGGTTTACAAACAGTATATAAAATAAAATAATAAAAATTATTAAATGATATATTATGCACCAGAAACCACGACATGCTTCCAAATACCAAGGATTACACAATAAAGAGTCGCTCTTATTTCAACTGTGGTCCTTAGCATTTGTGGCGTGACATAGAGAGGCAATTTTTAAACTAAAAAACATTTTTTTAAAATAATGATGTTCATATCACAGATTAAATATTGCCATTAAATTATCACAGAATTTATCACATCAATTATTAATTTAAGATACTTATATAGATTAAATATTCTCAAAAATTGATTAGTCATTCAACAAACTAATTAAATTAAGTTCTAAAAATATGTCTAAATAGACACAGTCATGACTTATTAATATACTGAAAGATGTTTATATCTGTATAGAATAGCATGTCATGGAAACTAGTCAGTAAAAATAATAAAATTATTAAGATAATTAAGGACTTAATTGAAGAAAAATTCAAAGCCGAAACCTGTTAAGTAAAGCTTTAAAAATGAAAACTGTAAAATTAAATAACCGTTAAAAGATGTTTTTTTCACATAATGCAGTGATAAATGTAATTTTCTGAAAGATTTTTATGTTTCAGTTTATCTCAATTATACTATCATAAACAAAACAATTAAAGAAAAATTATTTTAATTTGTTTTTGTTTATACGAGCATTTTAATTGTATGAGAAATAGAGATCAATTTCTATTAGTGTGAAACATTGTAAAATTTAGCTAATAATTTAAGTTAATCTTAACGTCCTTTTTTTTACAATTAAAATTTTATTTTTAAAATATGAATGTAGTTTTTTTTTAGCTTTTTAAAAGAATGTTTCAAATTGTCAAGTACCTCACATATAAGCAATCAAAATACTATTAATCTGTTGCTTACTGGCAGTCTCTAAATGTAAATTTACTAGAATTCACAAGTAAAATAAATTACAAAACTAGATGATGCTACAGTAATGGGAATGTTGCTTTAGCAACTTGTCCCCTTTCTAGATCAGTGTGACAAAAAACCATAGATGCAAAATATCAAAGGTTTTGCTAAAGAATTGAACAAGAGCAAAGGAAATATAGATTTTTTTTAATTGTAACAGGAATACAAAAATAATGATACTGTTAAATTGTGTTTGAGCATTAACATGTTACAAACATTGTAATAAAGAATATATAATAAAAAAGTTCATCCATCAAAATATGACCACTTCAAGACGTGATTCATTTCAATTTTCGTAAAATACAGTTGCGTAATATTTAAAAGAAATATATATCCAAAAGTATAACACCGACAATTAAAAAAGTTTAGTTTGTATTTTCTATTCCTATTTTTTGAAAATGATCCAGCTGAATCAAAGTTTTGTGAAAACGTTGCGAGTAAAACATACACAGATCGTACCGTTGTAAGAAGACTTTTCGAATAACAGTTTCAGAAGAGTGCTCCAAGTTAATACTTTGTTCATTGACCTTGCGTTACAACAGCTGAGTTATCAGCTAAACTTTGTATATACGGATTGTTTACATCACGTGAGAACTATTTTCAACTTTCTAAAAATAAAATTATGATTCACTTTCCGTAGACTGGTTTCAAATATATCAGTCAAAATAGACCTTGACCATTTGAAATCGCGAAACCACATGAGGGAATAAATTAAAAGATTAAAAAAAAAATATTACAAATACTTTTTCTGTAAAACTATATTGTCAGTGGGTAAACTTATCTTACCTCGAATAATCTTGGAAAAAAAATTATGTCACGTACAAAAAAGAAAATCCTATTCCAGACAGCACGCCGCAATGATAATCCCCTGATGGGAAATTTTGGCCACCTGCTGATTAATGACCAGTATTGTCAAACAAATGTGCAGTACATGTAGTAAACCACCATTTCTTTGTGTTCTTTTTTAAGACAGGGTCTTAAATTAATTTAATTGTAGGTGTAATTTGTTCCCAGTATGTTTTAGATGCATTTGGTACATATTCATTTTGACTTTTCAAGTTATAAAGTTCATATTGACCATAATACATGAATGTCAAGAAAGATATGCTTACTTTAAGAACTCACTAACTGTTAGAAATAACTCTCATGACTTATCTCTTATTAGTCTAGTAACCCTGGCTTTTAAGGTAGAAAAAATTGCAAAAGAATTTATTTTGTAACTAAGTTGTAGAAAAGTCGTTACTTAATACCATATCAAAAGTTGCAGAGTGTAAGTTTTTGGTACGTGGCATTCCCTGTTTGATATTATTTTTGTTGTTAAAACTGATAAATAAACGTCCAAATATGTGCAACTATCCTCAGTTTTACAATGGCCTTTATTTCCCACCATAGTGACGTTTTTTCTAAGAAACAGCGCGTGAGAAGAGGAAAAACAGGTGGATACAATCGCAGGTCGAAAAGTATTTTTCAAGTGTTTTTTTCTTTAATTCTTCGTTTTTGTAGGTAGAATACACAAGCATATACATTTTTTATACATGATTCAGAACTTAAACATCATTTAAATGAAAAAGGAGAGACAAATGCTCGTGAATCCAAGTTTGATTTTTATTACTACGGAAGCGTGGGAGTGCCATTAATTTCAAATTACGAAATGTAACACACTCTTTTCCAATTTCGATAGAACCTTCTATACTTTCATATAATTGCAGTTTGTTAATGCAATTTCGTTATAAGAATACATTTTGAAAAGAAGCTGTCTTAATTCCAGAGAGTGGCATTTGTTATGAGTCGATTGTCAGTGACAAGAGTAGCAGAGTAGCATGAAACCGTTGTGGATTTTATTTTTGAAATTTTGAAAGGTAATTTGGGGTTTTAAGTATTAAACATTGCAAAATAACAGTTGCTGGAAAGGTTCTGTATTATAATATTCCTTGAATGAAAATTAGGAGGTTGTATACTGGAAATTCACCTCGTGAGTGCACACTATTTAAATCTTGTGCGCGCTATTTTTCAATAACCACTTGTTACATTTCAACGAAACTTTATGGGAGGCTCTACTAGTAACAAATGGAGAAGCGAAATGTTTTGTTCAGATTGAAAATGGCTAATGTGTATAGAGTTTTTGTAAATCTCGTTCGCGCTATTTTTCAAAGAATTTAAAAATACCCTGTCTAAATTTCAGGTGAAGAAGTTTATTGGCAGCAAACCGTTAATAGTTATCTTGAACAGATTGAAAGGTAAAACTTTTAACAGGTCATTTCCTCTTTATGCACAAATTTTAGTATAATTCTATTATATTTTAAAATAACTTGTTTATAATTGCAAATTCGTGTGCGTTGTGTGTTGTCGTTGTTTAACGCCTGTTTCAATCGTATTTAAGTGATTTTTCAGGGCGAGCAGTTTACCGAACCATCGTTCCTTGGAAGGACCAAGTACTTAAACTATATTCTGTGTATGAAACTGCTAACTTTTTCTCACAAAGAGACATTTTGTGTGTAAGGGCTAGAGTACATGATGCTAATTCAATGATAGGTGATATGATTTCAAGTCAGCGACACTACCCACTAGACGAATTCCAACCACATGTGGTTACAAGAAACTTGATTTACTACGAACTCTCTGACTGAACATTTTTCATTGACAAAAGTATCTACCATTTATGATGAGTAAGTCCCGTTTGAATCATGATCAAACTCAAAGTTTTATGTGCGTTATGACCTATTTTAATTGGGAATCAAGTACACGTATCAAAATATGTTCATCAATAAATTTCAGAGTTGCATCTTGGTTGGTATGCAAAAAGACAGCAAGAACTTTCTTATTCCCGAATGAAACCTGTAAGTGTGACCACTTATTTTCTTAGTTAGATAATCTGTCCATTGATCAAAGCTTAAGTTCAAAATTTGATACGGTTTTCGAAATTCTTAGTACCGAAGGTAAAATATTTAATATTTGTGTATGATTTAAAATGTGTGTCTGAAACGCGAATTCATTGTTCCCGTCGTTCATGTGGTATGTTTAAATGTGACACACATCTAACATAGTGGTACATGCATGAAATCTAAAGTTTGTTCATATTTTATATTGAAAACTCACCATATAGCACATAATTATCTTACATTTTCCATCTTCTTCATACCCAAATATACACCAAATTTTCACAATTATTTCAGGGCATAATGGAAACTTGTGCAATTTGCATGAAAGCCGTTTTGAAAAGTCAGTCAGTTTCATTTATTGGTGAGAAGGGGAGCAAAAATATAAACGTAACAAGCACTGCAAGGGGTGATGACACCAAGACTGAGCCAGGACAGCCCGTTCATAAGGAATGCCGTCGAGATATATACAGACATAATACAGACAAGTTCTGAACCAGCCAGATCATAACGCTCCACACAATCGTTTGAATTTAGAAACAAATGTTTGTTTTGTACATCAGACGCTAAAGTAATACACAGAAAAAGTAGTTATGATGTTTTTCCTGTTAGAACACTTGAGGTAACGAATGGGCAACTTCTGTACTTGGTAGGCTGGAAAACGTAATTGATTTGCCTGCAGCAGATGCTATATATCACCAAACATGTAACATCACTTTTAGAACGGGTAAATATGTCCCGAAGTGTTTTCAGCCTGATGATTTGGAAAAAAAATGATCGTGATGTAACAAGTCCTCAGGTAGACCTGTAAGATCAGATCACTGCATTTGCTGAAATTGTATCATTAATGAAAGAATCGGACGGTAATATAGTGTCTCTTAATGATCTTGTCAAACGAATGCAAAACTTATGTGGTGAGAGGGCGTATAGTTGTAAGTACATGAAAAGCAATCTAATTGATCATTTTGGCTCAGATATTGTTTTAGTCAGCTTGACACTAAAAATGATGTTGTAACTTGTAAGTTTAAAACTCACAACTTCCTGTATCATTCATACTTTTCATAAATCTCAGAAAGTTAATAACCCAGATGAGGAAAAGATGAAGATTGTTACTACTACTATTCAGTGTACTGAAACTTCCCGAAATCTTTACCCTTCATCGCAGACAATCGGTTCAATTTATGAAAATATACGCATGTTGCCAGCTATAGTTTATTAAATTTTCTGCAATTATTATTCAGTAAAAAAGAGGCTGATGTCACGATTGCAGCAGCTGGCCAAGCAATTCTACAAGCCTGTACACCAAAAAAGCGTTACTGATCCATTACAGTTGGGTCTCGGCATAAAAATGCACCATCATTCGGGCTCCAGATTGTTAATAGACACATTACATGGACTTGGTTTCAGTGCATCATATAAGAAAGTACAAAAACTTGAAATGAATGTTACAGCTACAAACAATTTAAGTATTCCTGATTATTTTCCCGGAAAGTTTGTGCACTTTGTCGGAGACAACATGGATCATAACATTAGAACTTAGGATGTTGATAATAGCTTTCATGACACGGGCATAATTGCATGCACCACACCTCATCTAGGGTACAGATATCTACTCCTAGATGTCACATTAAACCTATTGATCTTGCAGACATAGGAAAATAGATATAAAATGTACTTCAGACCTTGCGGAGAAGAAATACTTTATTGCAAGTTAATGAATATAGATGGCCATACTATCCCCATTACCAGCTAGATCAAGTGACGTAATTTTCTGTTATAATCTATAACATGTTTAGAAAGGTTGTTAATCTAGTTATATCTCATTAGAAAGGTTGGACTGTATATATACGTTTGTATGCATGAACCTGACATGCACTCATTACATGCTGAAGTCAGCATTCATGAAAATGATACTTTCGGTTTTATACAGTGGGTGGGGTGTTTGCATTACTATAATATTAACAAACTATTTATATGTTTAATATGAATACGTAGAGTGAGATTGAAAATTGAACGTACTTCATTGACACTTGGGATGAGTGAATATGTTGTAAAAATATATCTTACATACTTTTTTAAAGATTGACATAACATTACTATTTTGCAGTATGTCGACCCCGCTTATATTGAAATATAAATTGTGTCTAATAATTGTTAACAAATACGGTCAATCACCATTCTTTTGTTTGTATTTGACTATAGTTACACCTAATCACCGGCTTTATTAGAAAATAATTTCTAGCGGCATTTCACAGAAAAAATCAATGTATATACCATATAGCCATATACTATATTAGTTTATATACTATTTGCTTAATCAAACTACGAATGCTTATTGCTAGTGGCTACAGTGAGCAAGGGGTGAAATGACAGATTATGAACACATTCATGGTGATTTTATCCACATTATTCACGTTGCATATGGCGACAGCTCAAGCCTGTCATAACTTATACTTGTTTTGACAAGTCGAAAACTGGATAAGTCGAAATAATTTTCATGTTCACTTGACTTTGAGACACCGAGCCTGGACTGTTTCTTTTGTAATTGATTGATCAATTTATAGTATATAGTGATAAAAATGCAACATGTGTTGATGGCTTTTGAAGAGAAAACAACAAAAAATACTTTGAGTAATAGTTAGGAATTTCTTATGTACAGTCTTGTTGGTGGAGTAAGTTGACCCCTTGCAAGAAAAAATGTATAAATATACTGTGCATGTTTATGTGTTCTTTATCTTAGTTGTTAATATCATGCTTGTTTGATTTCATTCATGTAGAAATTGCTTTAAATGACTATAAAATTATGAAAATACTGTCATACTTGTTTTGACAAGTCAGAACTGGATAAGCGAATTTATTTTCATGGTTAACTTGACGTTGAGACACCGAGGCTGGACTGTTTCATTTTTAATTAGTTAATTAATCAATCTATAGTTTATTGTGATAAAATGCAATATGTGTTGATGACTTTTGAACAGAAAACTTTGAAAAATAGTAATGAATTTCTTATGTACAGTATTGTGGGTGGGGTAAATTGACCCTTTGCAAGAAAAAAAATGTATAAATATACTGCGTATGTTTATGTGTTCTTCATCTTAGTTGTTAATATCATGCTTGTGTGATCTCATTTATGTAGAAATTGCTTTAAATGACTATAA
Organism: Saxidomus purpurata; assembly: GCA_022818135.1. Lineage (NCBI taxonomy): Eukaryota > Metazoa > Mollusca > Bivalvia > Venerida > Veneridae > Saxidomus > Saxidomus purpurata. Next base: position 1,246,813 of record JAFMSR010000002.1, on the reverse strand, counting down.
AATTAAGAAAATACTGTCATTATTGCAAAATAATAAAATACCTTTAATTTATTTCTTAAAATGTAATGTCTTACTTTGACCCATTTTTTCCAGACTTGCCCTGCTTATAGGGTTTGCAACTTTTTTAAACGAAATAATGAGGCATTGTACTACACAATACAACTGGTTTTATTTCTTTTGCAATTTGTTCTACCTCGGGCACTTTTTTGAGCCAGGGTTACTAGTCTGTATTAGCAGACACAATTGAAATAACCTTAAAACGACATCGTAATATTAATTAGTATATGTGGCCTTTTAGACAAAAAAATCATTTGACTTAATATATAAAAAATGCATCATGTACTTCAACTCACATAAAAAAATAAAGATTTATGTACTGTCATATTGATATCTCGCCATGCTCGATGTTATATATTTGTAAGTACATAAATATCAGAAATAAAAGAGAAAACGAAACAAGAGTATAAATCAGTACTAGATTTTTTTTATATTGTGATGTTATTCTTTTGCTAAATTTCTGGATCATGCATTGTTGTGTACGTTTTATTTGTATGACAACATTTTTAAAATGCCAGGAGTCACCAAATTGTCACCAGGCATTCATTCAAACTACAGCAGAGGGAATTTATTCAAATCATTGTTGCATAATGATAATATTGTGATAAGACCAGCAGACAAAAGATCAGTAATCGTTGTGATAAATAAAAGTGAATACATAGAAAAAAATTGAGGGTGAGATGAAGGCAAGCAGTTCATATGAGGAAACACCCACTGATAGAACAAATGAGTGTCACAAGAAAGTAAAAAATAGTTATTATGATGCAAAGGGAAGGAGCAGTCACAACAGATATGAAAGACTACTTAGTACCAAAATATCCTAAAGCAGGAAATCTCATTCATAAAACAGGAGCACCTTTCCGTACTATAGTCAATGGCATCTCATCTCCCACTGAGAAATTAGCTGAAGTCACGGAAAATGAACTAAATGATTATGTGATAAATTGCCCAAGTTGCATCAAGGACACCACATACTTTATCACCAAACTAAAACAGGTCAACCTACCAATACATGAAAATGCTCTCGTGTTTTGCTTTGATGTATGTAAACTTTACCCCTCCGTCCCAAGGATAAGAAGACTCGAAGCAAACCACTAATACCATACTATGTTCTTCAGATGATAGAGACAGTGTTAGACAACAACAATTTCAACTTCAGCAGTCAACATTACAGACAGGTAGACGGTATAGCAATTGGATCTAAGCTAGGGAAACATTTTGCATGTGCTTACATGAGAAAATCGGATGAAACCTTACTTCAGTACCACCAAAAACCACATTTCTATAAAAGGTTCATTGATGATGGAATTGGCATTTGGATAGGGTCAGTTCGGTCTTTACAGAACTTTGCAAATTATGCAAATCAGATACACACAAAAAAAGATAGAACTAAGATGGAGTAAAAATAGAATAGAATTCCTGGATACATTTGTCACAGTTAAAGATGGAGAAATATACACTGATTTATATAGGAAACCGACAGACAAACAATTGTATATAAACCCAACCCATACCAAGAAAGGCCTAGCATATGGTCTTGGCTTGCGTCTCAAGAGAATATGTGAAAAACAGACTGACTATAAAAAGCACAGATTGAGTTGAAACAACAACATTTCAGAAAGAGAGGATATAGTGGCAAATACACAGAAAAACAGCTACAAAGGGTAGACATATTAGACTGGGATAGTCTACTTTCATCAAACCATAAGAAAGACAGCTGTGACAGGGTACCTATGGTTCTAACTTACTCCAAACAATTGCAAGATATTAGACAAATACTTCGTAAACATGAAACTGTTCTTCATAGATCCCATAGAATGACGTAAATCTTCAATGTACCTCCAATAATTGCATTTAGTTTATAGTTTAGTTTATACTTATTTATTTTAGCTCGATTGTAAAGAAAGCTTATAGCTTATCGAGTCACTCTCGAGTCCGCTTCCTGGAAAAACCAGTACTGGTGTCATATGAGGAAGTACGGTCGTGACCCCATTGGGGCTCGAACCCGCAACCTCCGGGATGAGCGGCCGACACCTTAACCTCTACACCACCGCTCCCCTTAGACGTGATAAGAATATCTGTGACACGTTGGTACATGGTACAACTAACAGAGCCCTTAAAACAAAAGCATCTGATTGTGACTGTAAAATCTGTGACCACATTGAATGTGGTGAACTAAGTGATACAACTAGGAAGAAGAAGTACAAGAAAGTTGCAAATGTGAGCTGCAAAGATTATGATTTGGTGTATTGTCTGACATGCAGAAAATGTGATATGACGGTTTATGTTTGAGAAACAGAAAGATCATTAAAAGAGAGATTAGATGAACACCTACGAGATGTCAGACAACAAGTAGAGAAACCTATAAACAGGCATTTCATCGGCCATAGCGAAATTGATGTTGGCATAGTTGTTTTACAGAAGGTGTATCAAGAGGGCAAGGCATACCGACTGCTGGTTGAGGACAGTTAGATCCAAAGACTAGGCACTAAGGAACCGTATTACTGCAAGATACAGTCAAAATTTAAAACCTAATTTTATGAATAAGTAATATTGTATCCAGATAAGTCATTTTTTTAATAATTACTACTAAAATAACAATGATTATATTACAAATAGTTATGGAAACATTAATGATATGGGAATGACAAAAACGTTTGGAATAGTTATAATGTGTTGAACTGATGATGACGGTGATGATGAATGAAATAGGATTTACCAAAAGTTACTATTATAGAAATGTAGTAGTTTACACATATCAAGTTTTACCTATGGTAATAATGTTTCTTCTAATAATACAACATCATAATGCTGAACTGATAATGGTGATAGATGTTTCTTTGTTTTTTCCTATCCTATTTGATATTCCTGCTTGTTTTGGAACTGCTAATGAGAGAAACCTGCTGTCACCGTAACAAGATGGGAGTACTTCCATAACATGGTGAATTATTGTCTTTTAATTTCACGGTACGGAGAATATATTGTACAACTAGGTCTTACCCATATGTAAAGATTGATACTTATGAACATAATAATCTTTTATTATTTTCCTTTAAAATATATAAGAAATTTATTTAGCATAATATTTTAATCTTCATTTCTACAATTCTTTTACAATTACACTTGTATGTATAGGTTATAGGTCTATATTACAGGAATAAGCAAAATAATTGCAAGGGAGCGTTTAGCGACCGTGCAATTATTTTGCTTATTTCTGTTATATGGACTTATAACCGGCTTACAGTTTGTCCCACCTACTGACGCTGCGTTGCGTTGATTGACAGCTCTGAAGCACAAGGCTTGCGCGCTATAAATAACGCCAACACCATCGCAATCTCTAAAACGCCCCTTTTTACCTGCATTCCAACATGTACTCAGATTTAATCAATATTAGGTGAGAGACAGTCATCCAGTGCAAAAAAAAAGTTATGTCGGAGTGTGATTTTACGGACTATACTTAAGATATGTTAAATAGTGACGAGACAGTAAAGTGCATTTCCAAAAAAAGGCTATGTCGGAGTGTGATTTTATGGACTGTACGTACTTTTGATATGTTAAATAGTGACGACGACTTCTACCAAAACTTTATGTTTGGGGATGTTTTAGATCTACAAAAATACACAGGACATTAGTTACCCAATTACTAATAATGAACACACAGCAGCCAAATTGTCGTTCCGACATCGATGCCTCAAATCTTTGTCAGCGTACTCTGCCGGAACTGGATGCAAAACATATAGGCTCTACATCTGAATCTCCGTCGGCAAATTTTAATGTAACTGATGGTAAGAATTTTTATAAATTGATTCTATAAACATAAATAAGACTTAAAAAATGAAAGCATTTAATTTTGAAACCATAGGCTACTGTTGCCCATTATATACTTTTCTTACTAAATCGTAACACATGTCTATATAGAAAGTGACTTACACCGTCAAAGGAAAGCAGAGATATATGTTCTCGTAGCATGTCGAAATTTAACAAGATTTTAAACCTGTTTCTTTTACAATTTGTAGGAAGATTTGCCAGCCCGTTGGCACCACGAGATATAGAAAGAAAGATGAATGAATCCGTTCCCCAAAACACATCCCCATCAAACACCTGGTGCTATGCCGTTTGGTCCGAATGGGCCAGATGTGTAACTCACTCGACACAACGTACCAAGTTCGAGCTAGTTTATCCTATTCCGGAGGACATTTCAGAATTTAATAGCAGCTAGTCGATGCACTATTGGATGCAAAGATTCATTCATGAAATCAGGCACAAGGATGGAAAGACAGCCTTACTCACCAGATACACTTACAAGTATTACTTCTGGTTTACAGTGGTATTTACGAAGTAAAACCATGTTTTGTTAACTTTTTCAAACGGACGAATTTACGTTCGCTTGATTTAGAAAAGCGCTTAATTCCAGAATGAAGGCATTAACTAGTAAAGAAATTGGTATTGAAATAAAATCGACAGAGCCGGTTACCTCTAAAGATGAACAAACATTTTGCGAAAAAGGTGTATTAAGAAGTTAACTTTTTAATTGTCAGTCTGTATCATAGTCTGAATAAAGTTGCGAGTCGTGCTTTTTCTTTTTATGTAAAATTTAGCATACTCTTAATATGCTCAAAAGTGATCAATCTTCGTCCGTGCAAAACTGGAATAGTCTTTTTAGAAATTTTCAGGACAATTAATTATTAATTGGGTCCATTCATGACTGATCAATTGTCATTATTCTTTTTAATTCTTAAACATATTTGTTCGTTTTTGACATGCAGTTGCAGTGTAGACTAGGATCAAATTGAAAAAAGGGATGACAGATAATTTTATGTTTAATGAAGAGTATATAAGGAAGTTGTCACAAATCTATAAAAAGACAATATGTAAAAAGGTTGTCTCAATATTAATCAAATTGAATTTTACCTTGTATGTTTTGAATTCTATAACCATGAATATATTAATAGTAAGTTTCAGGAAAAGCAATTAAAAAATACTATGTATCTGTAATTTGCTCAGTGATAGATTAAAGTCAGTTGCGAAAAGGATTTCTTCTTCTACTTTATTCCTGATTATTTTGGTTTATGTTAGATCTGGCACTTTATATATTTAGCATATGAAATGGTTCTTTTAAAGAATAGTACATACTAGTTCTTGAGCCTACACTAATTTTATCATGAAAACATGATTATAATTCATTTTTATTTTGTTCCTTTGTTTTTATAAAGGTTCTCTTGTTGAAATATGAGACCCATAAAGGTCCATTACTAAGACCAAATCAAATTTTCGTTTTAGTCCTGAATTGTAACAGACGTCCTTTCAGAAAGAAATTATGACATACTGCATCGAATGTGTCCATATTGTGTTGAAAATTTGAGTTTAACAAAAGAATTAATAAATTATATTTTGCATTTTCAAAATGAAAGTAGGTTTTCAAAAATCTTTGTAATTTTCCAAAAATCTCACGGAAAGAGGCTGTAAATAGATTGTATATGAGTAAGTATGCATATTTCAAATAAAGGTTGAAAGAATTTCACTTCAAATGGTCTGAAACGTATATTTCTGACTATTGATAACATGCCAAAACGCGAAAGTAGGACAAAAAGACCACCCAGGTCAATCTAAGGAAATACAAAAGCATTCACTCGTTTTTCTGCAGCAGTATTTCAAACAGGGAAATACTCCACGGCTATTGTAAAGTTTAAGAAGCCAGTTTCAAACTGCATTTCCCTGTTACAATTCCAGAATTTTCAATTTGGTCTTAGGAAGGGACCTTTAATTTTTTATTGTTGCAGTTTAAAAATAATTATGAAAACTGCAGAAAAACAGTCAATCCTTGCAGTGTGAAAAATGACGTATTTTGTGAAGATCCCTCAACCTGTAAAGAGTTAAGAAGATGAAAATTCTGAATTTAATATTCAGCTGGACTTGACACTTAAGGAAGGATTTTGTTATTTCAGTAGCAATTATTTGTTTAAATTGAGAGAGTCAAGAAGACATAGATAGCACAAAACACCCAAGAACAAACAGAAAAATGGAGTAGAGTTGAATAATGACGGTAATAATGTGGAAATGTAATGTTCCTACAAAGAGCGACTTCGTGTCAGTTTTGTGTTCATAGATATAATGTAAGGTTTTGTGTTGATTCGTTGATTAAATTACGGGTAAATGCTGGAGTTATTAACTTCGTGTAATGGAGTTATTGACTTCGAGTAACCTGATCAGTTTGTCACATATTAATTAATTAGAAAATTAATTAGATACTGATTTTAAATGAAGACAACAGAAAAAGTGTAAAATTTAAGGCAGTTGTATATTGAGATTTCTTTTTTTAAAGATAGTTCATTAGAAACACTTGACGGACAATGATGCCCGATAAATGAGATAACTATTTAGTAATTGCAACGAAAATGGTGATGAAAGCTGTGAATTCAATACTGAATGGTCCGAATATGATTTGAAAATTTTAAAGAGGCATATAATATGATTTATATCTAAAGATTCTGCTATTTTGAGCAAGACTGATCAAATCCAGATTGTATTTCATCAGAGGAGTTCTAAAATAACTGTACATACTATACAACATTTAGATAGTAATATTAATCTCACTTTTGACCACATAAAATGCAGCTTTCTCAGAAAAGTATGTACTAGTATCTTTAATCATAATACAATGTATCTTTGGGTGATAAAAAACATAAATATAAATAAAAAGTAAGAGGTTTGGCCAGTTTTTATAAAGACCTTCAAATGTTCATCAAAATGCATTGACTTCACGTCCTTTGTTAATATATGTATTATCCCGACGCATCAGCCGAAATGTTGATGATCATATCAATCATAAAGAAGAACATGACTGTGTTGTTGTTGAAGTTTTCCTATATCACTTACTGTACTTAAATTCCAAGTCTTAGGTGCAACCTGGCACTTTCATGCACATATATCAGTAACCACTTGAAGTATTAGTTTAAAACTTTTCTTCAGTGTTCAGGGTTACTACTGACTTAATATCTTGCTCTTTATGGCCATTGTTTACACTTTGATAATACACAGACTCTTGTTTTTTCCTTTTACTGCCCAATCTTTTGTTTTATTGTTAAACACTGAGGAAAGTCGAGCACGCTGTCTTACAGACAGCTCTTACTATGGACTGAAATAAGTTATGATAATTTTAAACGAAGCATGATGTTACGTTGATGTTTTCGTGGGTTTGGTCCAGATACAACGAGTGTCCTAGCTCTGAAGACTTTACTGGTACTTTTACAACAGAATATACGGCTTCGGGTAACGATAACTACTGAATTGTGGCTTACTAGTTCTGTGTGTTATATGATTGGATTATGAGATGAACTGGTTAAAAACACAGAGGTAGCCTCACGTGTATCATTGCTATGCAACTTTGCGAGATTATGGTCATTCGCTTATGTCTCAAATGTGTTTTTGACATTCAAATGTTTTGAGATTATCAGTTACATCAGGAATGTTATATACAGGATCCCTTGTTATGGGTTAATATTTACACTGAGTTCCAGCTTATGCTGAGTGACCAGGAGTGTGGCCATAAAGTGATTACTGGCTGATGTAATTTGGATAAGTGTGACACAATATTATCATTTATACTTTTTTATCATTCTTAATTACATCATAATCACAGTGGAGATGCTGAATAATTTCCGCCAATTACCAGTCCAGCTCCTCAACCCCCTTTACGGGCCTAGCCTAACTTGTCATGACAGTCTCTATTTAATTGTAACATTTTAATTTTTGTAACATTTTGATGATACTTCAAGTGTATAATACTAAAAATGGAGATATGAAGTGTAAACTGACTGAAAAAATTAAACGTTTTCCAATATTTGTAATTTATTTTTATTTAATCAAATGTACAAGTGTAACCAGTCATTTTCTTAGAACATTTCCGAAAAAGGGAATTCTCGTTTCACGGTAACACGGTTAAACGATTACCGCATGGTTACCTGTCAAGTGCCACATACCTAAAGATATCCATCAAATTGTGTCACAAACTTTCTAGGACAGTAAAACAAGTATGCCTCAAAAAGTATCATACTTGGTGTTGTAGACACAAAATTTCTGTGAAAGTGCGTGGGGTGAAGTAAACCCTGAGAATGAATTATAAACAAAGGTAACTCTTTTATAAATTCTGAGCATTGCTAAGTCTTTTATGCACGCTTTTGGAAATTTAATCATAAAATTAGGCACTATTTAAGGAAACACAACTTAACTATATTCATTTTTGCTGTCCTTTAGTTAAAATCTATTTGTGTTTTCCAACCTTATGAGTAAAATGTTTGACATGGAAAGTCTAAACAAATGAGATTTAGATTAATTAAATTAACAAATGCTGTCCCTTCTTTAAGAAGTAAATATATGTGGTAGAATTTCCTGTCTTTATTGAAAAGGATAATGTAACAGTGGGTGGGGTAAACCAAGGCCTTAAAATGAAAATATATGTGTTGATGTAAATGTTGAGTCAAATCCTAGGGCTGATAATTTTAATACCGGTATAATATCTTGTGTTATATTTGTTTGCATAAAGTACGCCATCGATTGAGTAAATGTTTTATTAGATGACTGATTTTGATGTACAAGTATTTGATTGCATTTTAAACAATGTGTTAGTAACATGTCTACAAAATTATAGGGTTTGTAGCAAAACTCGTACGAAATGCCAATGTGAGCTTTCAGGATCGATGATTTTCCGGCGTGTGTCGTCTATTGTGTGCTTCAAACACGATCTCCTACTACACAAATTTACATTGATGTTTCTTGCATAAAGCTCTAACAAACCTTTTCAAAACAATTTATTTCTATGCCGATCTCTGTTTCTTGCATAAAGCTCTATCAAACTTTTTCAAACAATTTATGTCTATGCTGATCTCTGATTTTTGTGTCAACAAACATGATAATATTTAGAAATATTCTTTTTCAAACACCAGAATTTCTAGTGCTGAAATATTTTAAAATAAGATGAGCACCTCTTCTATTGGCAGTATAAATACAAAATGCGTCAGGTGTGGCAAACAGCTCTACCTCGTTTATATACCTACAGTACGGCCTTTGTAAACAGCGTTCAGTGAATTGGGTTCCTCTCGTTTTGGTTGTATAAATGCAAATATTGCGTTAGGTATGGCTAAATACCTAAAATAACTGCGTTCAGTGAATTGGGTTATCATAGAGATGATACAACCTGCATCCCTCAAAGTACTGAGTTATTTGTGTGGCGTTTGTGTGGCAAATCAGAACATATTGATGCGATTGAAATCCACTTGTACATGTCTTTAGAAAAATACTTAGTTAAGTTGTCGAGCAAAACATCTACACCACTTTGCGACGTAAGTAGTTCGATGCCGCCATGTCATAAGGTTCTCGCGCAGAAAACAAAGAGAGCAATTGTCTGTGTTTGAAAGAGGGCAAAGTCCAGTTGTTATCCGAGAAATATGGTTGGTCACTAGATGAGGTATCGTACAAAGTAATTTGGTCGAAGGTTACCAACTACCACATTCCGTTGTTGGCCTTTTGAAAACCGAAGCGATGTTTATTGAATGTAACGACGATTTTGTTGAAGATGACTCTATAGTGAACTACATGTTTTGACAAAGCAGTAGTTACTCATAATTTCCGCCTATACAATTAGCTCAACAAATTAAAAAAACTAGATAGCAGATATGTATAATGAAGCGTCAATATCCGTAGTATACAATTATAAAAGAGATTTTTAATTTTCTTCCCTTCCCTTACAATACAAAGGAGGGGTCGGACCACCGCCGCAACTGCAAATACTATAAAAATAAGACAAAACACCTGTTCTAAAAGCTTGTTTAATTCAAAAGGAAGAAAACTTATCATAAAATCTTTAAAAATGAAATATATACGTGCATATATACGGAAGAGGAAAAGGCATCTGAGTATGCGTATCTACAACAATTATGTCTTCTTACTAAGTTGAATTTGTTTGTTTATTTATAACCTATAATAACCAGCAACTCCAGCGACGCGACGTGTAACCAGATAATGCAAGTGGTTTCCGAAAGAGGACTGACCCGTTGCACAAAACATCACGGTAATTTTCGTTGGTATCAATCTAATTACTCCGTATAAAAAGTGTTTAATAATACCCGTACATAACTAAAATACAGACGAGTGTTTGCAAGTCCGTATAGTAATAAAATACGACATTACATATTCATGGTAATATCAGAATCTAGATGTGCAAGTTTGTTTACCTAAATTTTTCTAAAGTTGAAGCCAAAGTATATGGAGAAAGTATTTAATAAATTGGAAAAGAAATCCCCTCGATAGAGATAATGAAGCCCATGGTACGTTGCATTCCGTTGCATCACTTTGAGATGAACAATTGAACAAAAACACCCTTGGTATTGTACGTTCAGCTGAACAGAGAATCATACTTATCAAGCCGAACGCTAGCATTACAATAAAGGGCAACATTGTCTGAAACTAGATAACTTTGAGAAACCGTGCACACACATTTAGTACTTTTAAGTGTTTTGTCAGAATACCGTATTTTCCGAATGAAATACCCATTAATGCAGCTGTCTAAGATTGCTACCACGTTTTCTACATCAGCAATGTTGTTAGAAGACGGTGAAGTTTTGGGGCACTCTACACAAGGTAGGTCTTTGACTCTCAATTCTCTGTTATAAAATAAGTCTACCATACTATAAGCAGTTGCCTTAAAATGAGAAGAATCACCATAAACATTTTTAACTTCATGCAAAATATGTTTACAAATGTATTTCAAAGCACTACGCCTCTTTGAATTTAACATCGTTCCCTTCTTTTCTGTAGGCTTCATGCTTACAAAAAAGTGTCAATATATACGAGTTTGCTGTGGTTTAATGCTTATAACTTTGCAAAGCCAATTGTGTTGGAAGTTTTAGTGTGCATTGCTATTAAATCATCCTAAAATTTTGCAAAAAGTACGTGCGTTTACCTGTAATATTGTATCAAAGCGCGTTAAGTCTAAACACTTTCTGAATAATCCTCGTATTTGAATAAGAATCAATGGTTTCAAAAGAGCAATGGTGAATGCTTCAAGAGGTAAAACATATTAAGGAAAGGGGATTTGAGAAAAAAAATGAAACTGCATTTTAATTTATTTTTCAAAACTGCACTTCTTCCAGTGCTTATATACTTGAGTGAAATTTAAAACGTCTTTGATAACTTGTTACAATTTGTATGGGCAAATATCTAACCACATACTACGTGTTATTGAAATATATGATATTTAAATACATAAAAAATGAGAGATACCAACAGAAAGTACTATAGTGAAGGTCCTTGCCAAAATAAGCAGACGTTTATCTATATTAGAAGAAATTGGTCTTCTGCTTCCTTTCTTTTGAAAAATGAAGTGCTTTGTGAACTTTCAGAATTCTGTTTTGTATTTCGCGCACATTTGACAATACTTTCAATGATTTCGAACGAACCTTTCGAAATAAATCGCATTTTGTTATCACTTTTTTCAACTGTCCATCTCGATACATAGCTGCTTTAAATTTTGAAAGCCACTGCTTTCTGCATCCACGAAAATGATGTAATGTTGCTTGTTTAGGATTCACAAATATTCTGAAATAGACAAAAAATGTGTGAGTCTCCTGCGTACATTGTTGATATTCGAGTAAGATGAAAATAAAAACATGCACAGGAAATTACAGATGTATCATGCATATCAATACAAAATATGTCGGTTTAATTGTTTTTCAGACCAGAACGAATGATATAATTTAGTCTTACTTATTGGACGCGAAAAATCAGTTGGTCATTTCATAACCCCCCTCCCCCACAACACAAAGTATAAAGAGAGTATCCTGGAGTCTGTCTGTCTGTCTGTCTGTCTGTCTGTAGACGGAATCTTGTTGACACTAAGTCGCAAAATCCCCTGGTCAGAAATGAATGATACTTCACAGAAGTGATAAATATCATGCCTAGTTGTGCATGGTCTATGTTTCGGGTCATTAAGACAAGGTCAAGGTCACAGGGGCTCGAGATAGTAAAATATTGTTGACGCCTAATCTCGACAACCTCTTGTCAGAATTAATGATACTTCACATAAATGATAAGTACAAGTAGAATAGGTTGCTACCGTCTCTACCGTCTCCATTTATTCAACAATACAATCAAATTTTATTTACAAGCAATTTCCAACTTCAATATTGAACAATACATTCAGGAGTGATTACTTCAAGAGAGATCTACTACAACCCCGGTCACAATAACCCCATCTCAGACAAAACTTGGGGAGGCTGCGTTTTTGGTACGTGGCATTCCCTGTTTGATATTATTTTTGTTTTTATGTGAAGAAAATTGAATGTATATGTATACCGAAAAGACAGGAATACTGCGAGCCGCCTGCCCCAACCCACTCCAATTATTTATCTTTTTTACCCTCATTTTTTTGAGGGGGAGGGGGAGGTAGAGAGAATCCAGATACTACAAACAGTATATATGAAGTGTCTCTTTCACCACCTGGCTTCTCGGTAAATACATTAATAATTACTAATATTATTGTTATCTTTCAAACTAAGTAAAAAGAATTTAGCTGGCAAGACCAAACCTTATTCTTCAGTAGCTAACCTCGAAGTGCCAGATATTTCCCGCACAAATGTTTATAAAACCCCGTGCCTTTTTCTACCCCAAAGAAGTAGAGTTAACCCAAACAGCATAGATACCGAAAACAAAGTTAATCATATTCTCCCTCACTACGTTCGTCCGAAAAAAAAAGATTTCTTTTCTAAACTATACTTTAATATAGAACAACACAACAACAAATATGTTTGTACAAGTAGGATAGGTTGCTACCGTCTCGAATTAACAAAGATGTTTGTTTAAGTGTTTCGACCAAATGTTAATAAAACTTAAAGTAACAGAAGAGAAAATAATAATTTATAAAATGAGTCGGTCAATACAAAAAGGTACTGCCTATACTGTATACTTTCTCAGAGTACCGCCATTGTTCACTGGCAGAAGCATCGCCACTGCGGAGACTATGCAATCCAAAATCTTTCTTAATTTCGCCAATGGAAACCAAAGCATCTAATAATACTTCTCTAACTCTTGTACAAGACAATGGAATACTTGTTTTTGCTAGAACATACCTATAACGACTTTTCATAAACCTTACACTTGTGAAAATAAATTCTGAAGAACTAAGAGTAAGACCTGACTCAGCAATATATACTATATTTCCTTTACCAAGATACCGGACATAATTTATTACCCGTTTTTGAAATGCAAACCTTGGAACCCGCTCTAAATTGATCAGTTTGCTTTCCTTGATCAAAATTGACATATAATCTTCAAAAATGTTCAATATCCTTCATATGAAAAGAACTAAGCTCAGTAAAGCGCATAAAACCTGAAAAACCAAGAATACACATATCACAAGTTCTCAAATATTTCAAGTTCATGTTTTTATCATCTTTTTCATATAAATCTACCAAACAATTCAACATGTCTACTGTCACAGGTAGTTTCTGAACAGATACTTTCACAGAATCTTTTTTACTACCTCCATAAACTTACTTAACCAAACTGTTTTCACAAGGATTGTTGTGTAGATACAAGTGATGTGTCCAGTTTATACTGTAGAAATACCCATCTAACACAGCATCTGTAACGTTCTGTAGAGTTAAATCACTAAGAGAAACACAAACGGTATATTCTTTGATTGGCAAGTATCGTAGGTTATGCTCGTTACATCAGTCGATAAACTTCACAAAATATGCATCGTACTTTATAATAGTATTCTTGGCCTTACAGGCTTTAGCCAATTCCGGTATCTTGAGCGCTGCTGCCTTTAAAGAATTTATCTGAGCCAGATCACGCATTTCTATCCATGATTTATTTGTCCATAAATTCTGAAAAAGAGCAGAATCATTAACTCATGTTCAAAATAAGTATATATACCATAATCTACGCCGAAACATATATATGCTTCTCAAATACACCCTTCTATATAAAAACACATCCAAAGCAAAATTATCCTTTACCGAAACAATACCAAGTGATAATAGTATCACTCTTCCCTGACCCAGGCCAGAGGCACACAGAAAAGTCAAAACTATAGTCCTTTCCAAAAACGAATACCAGTACTAACACGCTATGCATAAATAAATATTCATTAACTTAGTAGCTTAGAATTTATAAACGTTGACATTTTTACGATTCAACAACCAAAACCCCGAAACATAAACGTCCATTATGTACATGTAGTCCTGCTCTCAGACCAGAATTTCGTGCAAATCGCGCCCAAATAACAGTAATAATATGAAGTACACAAAAGCACTCTTGAAACAGTGAACTTCGAAAGCGTTTTACTTCGTACAGCAAGAGTTTGGAGCCTAGCACGTTACTGCTTTTCCATTTTGAACCCAAGAAAATCCCATGTATTTTTGAAATTTTATATATGTTTACATGATATCTCTGATTTTATATCAATTTGAAACATGTCTATAATTCTGGAGAAGAGCAAATCATGAACTCATGTTCAATATTAGTATGTATACAATAATCTACGCCGAACATAATCATATTATATGATTCTATTATATTATATGTATTATTATACACCCTTATATATGAACACCCCCAAAGCAAAATTATCCTTTACCGAAACCATACCAAGTGATAATAGTATCACTCTTCCCTGACCCAGACCAGAGGCACGCAGAAAAGTTTCTAAATTATAGTCCTCTCTGATAACAAATACCAGTACTAACACGTTATGCATAAATAAACTATGACATTTTAACAATTCAACAACCAAACCCCCGAAACATAAACATCCATTATGCAGCTTTATGATTTTTTTTATGTAATTTTACATGATGATATCTCTGATTTTAAAAGAAATTGAAACATGTCCATAAATTCTGGAAAAGGGCAAAAGCCGAAACATATATGCTTTTAAATTCAATACACCCTTCTATATAAAACACACCAAAAGGAAAATTATCCTTTACCGAAACCATTCCAAGTGATAATAGTATCACTCTTCCCTGACCCAGGCCAGAGGCATACAGAAAAGTCAAAATTATAGTCCTTTCCAATAAGTAAACATAAATAATCATACATTCATTCAGTAATCTAGAAATTATAAACTTTGTGATTTTTACGATTCAACAACCAAACCCCCGAAACATAAACATCAGTATGCAGTTGCTCTCGGTTCAGAAATTTCGTGCAAATCACGCCCAGATTATAGTAATAATCTAAAGTGCACAAAAGCACTCTTCAAACAGTGAACTTCGAAACAGTTTTTCTACGTACAGCAAGAGTGTTCGGTTATTCTCAAAAGTAGCAAGTTACTGCTTTTCCAACTTGAACCCAAGAAAATCCCAAGTATTTTTGAATTTGAAAGTATGTTTACATGATGATAACCAGATTTTAGATCAAATTGCAACATACAACTATCTTGTTGACAGTAATTAAGAGCTTCTTTATGCCCTTAATTTACATATGCATAAAATCCAAAATCAATCTTTCTTTCCCTACGCTATTCATAGAAACTATGAGCAGATTGTACACATTTCTTATCAATTAAAATTTTAAAGCTGAACTATTATTGTTAAGAAATATTGACTCTGACCAAGTTCAATGGAATTTTATAGCCGTTACCCATGACATCTTCTATGAAAGTACTCTAGTTTAACCTTTTATTCTTTTACAATTTTAACAGTTTTAACAATCTTGATTATCCTAACCGTAAGAACTACCTTGCAGTTATCTTATTTTTGCTTTTATTTTATTTTTATTGACACCCGGCGTGCACCCTGCCCATAATACTCGTGAGATATATAATTTCTTGTGTCCAAAAACCTACATTCATGTCAACATAATTTTTAACAGATATCTCTGATTTAGCACCGATTTTTAATTCATATTCAGAAACATTCAAAATATCAGAGGTACAAGTATACTCAACTTTCATTGATTGACCGACAGCAGCTCCTTGCCGAGACTTCGACTCCTGTCAGATTCGACACCTAGGGGATTCTGTGTATATCTTACGAGCCCTTGCTGCACTTGAATCGCTCCCCGTAGCCGAACCACACCGGTATCGTTTTCTGCCAAGGTATCATCCGAATATTCGCGTACTGTTTCCCACCCGTGATGATCTCTTGTTACATTCTGTGAAGTCTAAATTTTCTCGTTGCAATCCCGCCTGAAAATTGTTTGTCTCCTGACTGTATATTAGGCGGCTCCCATTGAACATATTCTGTAGCACTCATTTTGAAATTTAGCTGGCAAGACAAAACCTTATTCTTCAGTAGCTAACCTCGAGGTGCCAGATATTTCCCGCACAAATGTTTATAAAACCCCGTGCCTTTTTCTACCCCAAAGAAGTAGAGTTAACCCAAACAGCATAGATACCGAAAAGAAAGTTAATGCTCTTCATCTAAAAAATCCCTGGTCAGAATTTAATTATACTTCACAGAAATAATAAGTACCATGCCTAGTTGTGCATGGTCCAATTACTAAAAAATGCATCTGATATAAATTATATTTAGTGTATCAGTGCGAGTAATTATATAATTGCTTTGGACAAATGATTAGTTTACGCTTCATTACTCTGTGATGGGCAGTTTTTAAATCCCACTGGGACGAAACTGTTTTGATTTCTGTCCTCTGGCCTGTTTCGTCGGGCCCTTAAGGGTGTTTCTCTTGGTGCTCTGCCTTCTGCAAAGGCATTGAGTACATACGTTTTTTGGTTCTCAAGGTTTGCTTTTTATATATTTATACACGAGCATTTTTGTGTTTTACATACCATGCCTTTTGTTTCCATTGCGTGTGTTAGAGATTCACCTAGCAGGGATTACTTTTATTTACACTGTCCTGTGACTTTGGAACATGGTGGGGGTAAGAGTGAGGTTGGGTGCGCACCATAAACCGGTTTAAGCTCCCCAGTGGTGTTTTTGCCACTGACCGTTCCAAGGCGGTGCCCCACCGTGTTCCTTTAATGGTTCGTTTTGTCCTCGTGTGTTTGCTTTGTATGCTAGTGTGTGTTGGTAGTGTATGTTTGTGTGTGTACATGATTGTGTGTGTGTGTGTGTGTTGTGTGTGTGCGTGCGTGCGTGCGTGCGTGTGTGTGTGTTGGTGGTGTGCACTTCTGGGTGCTGTGGGGCTCGTTTTGGGGAGGCTGCGTTTTTGGTACGTGGCATTCCCTGTTTGATATTATTTTTGTTTTTTTTACATCCCTTCGAATTTATTGCATTTTTTCAGAAATTATATAGACAATGCTGGGAATCATGTGATTTTCAGGGTAGCTGACACGGACAAAATGGCCGACTGATTCATCGCTACGGCGAGGATTTTCATGAAATCAGGTATGATTGAACTATTATTATTTTCTAAAATGTGCATAAGCCTATAAGGCTTGCGATTTTCTGGGTCAACCTCATGGACAGGTTATAGTTTTGAAGAAATCCACTTTGTCTGTCGTATCTATTGCAGAAAAGTAATGAATGAAGATTCGTTTACTTAGCATCAACGGAGAGCATATATATCTGTTTATATTTTTTAATCCTTCCCATTATTGTTACCGGGTGTTGAAAAAATGCGGTAGCTCCCATGGACATTCTCTCGTTGATATAATAACTCCCACGTCAAAGTTTACGGCTTGTTTACGGACAATAACTATCATTCTTTTAAAAATATCTTTTCAAGTAGAAAATCTGATTGTTCAGCTCATAATCAATCTTAGACTAGTTGTTTCGTAACAGTTAAGCACTCCAGTAATACAAAACGTAGCCTGTTTCGCAGTAACTAAAATGTGTACTGAAATATGGCGTAATATTTTGACGCCATATTTGCCCTGATGAGCAGAAAAATCGAAACCTGTTGGCAAATAATGATTTAATTAAAGGGGCAACTCTCGCTGGTATACCAGGAAGTATTTGTTGTTTGCAGCTGTAACTTGGTACCTCTAAACTAAATGTCAATTAAACTGGAGGTTGGTAAAAATAGCACTAGAGTGAATGAATCACAATAGCAAGCAGACGATTTTAGTTCTAAGCTGACTAGGGGCTTCTTTACGTTTCTTATATTTTGTATCTATGAGCCCTTTGGAATCAGATGAAAATTTATCCACGTCCTGAATCATTTCTTCTCACTTTCTTTTTATCCCATGATATTCATTCATATTCTCCCTTTTTAGAAAATTTAAAGATAAATACTGGATGTCACACCTAACTCACAGAGTCAAATTTTGCACAAGGCCTGATTTTGTGTAATTTCCTACAATATCAATACATCGTGGTAAAATGAATATGTCAGCACCCAATTAAGATAGAGTCACAAAATTAATTGGTAATTACATGCCATCGGCATGCAAGTCTGGTTTGTATATTTTTGAAAGACACAAATTCCAGACATGAAACTGATACAAGTGTCAGAAAAAAGAGGGAAATTATCACAACAGTTCAAAACACAGTACAATGTATATGCATGTACATGTAGTTGATTAAGAATAAAATTCATATTTAAAGCATTGCAGAAAAAGTGCATAAGAAAAAGACATGTATTGTTTATATCAAAAGAGAGTAAATGGAGCTATTTGTGTTAGTTTTAATGTTCTTGACACGGATTTGAAAATTCATAGTGATGATAACACGGGATTATGTAAATTGTAGACCATCAAGGAAAAAATGAAATGGAGAAATTATTAAGTCAATAGTAAAATCAATCTAAAGCCTTATTTTTGGATAATAATGGATCATAATATATAATGAGCCAGGATAATATTAACTGACCCTGCAGGTGTGATCCTTGCAGTGGTTTAGTAGGAGGATTCTTCGTCTAAGTCACATAAACATTTTTTTTTAAATTTATACAAACACTTTATGGTTTGCATAATGTATCTGCATACCCATGGGCTTGACCAAGAAATGGAAGACTACCTGAACCTGGAAATAGTATCATACTTCAAAAAAGTATTATAGAAAATACTGAACTGTACTTTAGACAGAAGGGGCTTTTGAAGTAAAGTATAGATGAATGGGGGAAGTGCAAAACATATTGAACCGCAAGGGAAGTTATGGCCTGCCGTGTACTGTTGCAAGTTAGACATTTATGCCAAAATTAAAAAGTTCAATACCGACTACCTGAAAAACATATGGCAACTTGAAAAGATTTCTGCATAAAAAACATATGTTTATGTTACATGTATCTGCTAACTTTTATCTTACTTATTTAGGTCTTGAATAACTTAATGATTCATTTTAATGAAGGATATTCTCATTTTATGGAAATAAACTTTCATCAAGGTTAGTAAACTGTTTTTGTTCTGTAATGCATGCCACTACTCTCAAGTGTATAAACACAACCACATGGCTTTGTTTACAAACACAGAGTTTATCAGCAATAAGCCACACCTCCCGGGAAATTCAAATCTGAGATCGTCTGCTTGACAGGTTGATTTTTGTTCTCAAAGTCACTTTTAGAAGTGATATGAAATTAAGATTTTGGATGAACTGTTATGAAATGGCACAGTTTACCTTTGTAACAAATTTCAAAGGAAACAGTTCTTTAATTTTGTCAATTTTAAAAAAAAAAAGGGTCTCTGATGTGAAACATGTTTGAAATTATTGAAAAACCTGCCCCAGCGCCATCTAGTGGTTTATATAGTCTAGTTACCCCCTTTAACTCACGGACTGTGATAACTTTTACTATAATTAACTTTTTTCTGGTACAGTTTTTTATTTTTCACGTATATATTTATAATTTTGCCATTTAGCCACTTTGTTTCCTTTTATATTTAACACGGTGGGGAATCACATGATCAAAATAATCTCTGAACAAAAGTAGATCTGTGAACAATGTTTGAAAATAATGAAAGCCGTTTAGCTGTAAATGTAAAATGTAGTCTATCTTATGGTAACATAAAAGTATTCTAGAACTACACAGGTCCCAATCATAGTCACCTTCCGATTGTGCTGAACACTTCAAGTTACTGACATAATTTAATTTTGAAAAATACTCTTATGTTACCATAAGATAGACTACATTTTACATTTACAGCTAAACGGCTTTCATTATTTTCTAACATTGTTCAGAGATCTACTTTTGTTCAGAGCTTATTTTGATCACGTGATTCCCCACCGTGTTTAAAGTAAAGTGGTACTGAAACATTTAAAGTCTTTGTGCACATTTCATTTTCGTAGAAACCATAAAATTCTTCTACGTGCTGTTTCAATGGAATTTTACTAAAATAGTTAAATAGCATAAACTGGAAGTCTCAGATCATGTAAATAGTTATAAAAAAGGTTGCAGTATAAAAACAGACTCACTGAAAACATATAAAAGATTGCAAAGCCTAGCAATTATGCCATACTATATTGCCTAGGAACCATGCAATAATATAATACAATATTAGGAGTAACTTGAAATTCTAAACTGATGTAAAATCATGTAAACTTAAATATTAATGGGTGCATCTGTGTTTTTCAATTTAATGCTTTTTAGAATTATCAGTTTGAACTACTGACACCTTAGACAGATGAAAATAGTTGAACTAAATACATTTTTTGTAAAGCTTGAATGACATTTAAGCATTTGGTAATGAACATAATGCTATTAGAGTAATGACATTCAATATAGGTGTGACCAGAATTTATGTAAGGATATTTCTTTGAGATAACTTACCATATAAAGTTATACTCATATCTTTGTGGACTATAAACAATAGAATAATGCAAAATCCTGCTCTATGAGATAAAAACAAAAGTTTATTCATGATTTAGTTTCATATTCCAAGAAAACATCTTATGCTAGATATATATTGCATGTCTGTATCATCTATGTTAAGCTCCAAGCACATCTACACATCATGTAGATACAGAGCCAAGGTAAAAAGTTTTTAATGTGTACACTACGTGTAAAATATAACATATTCTGAAAAAATATTAATGGCCTTATCTCTGGCTGTTTTTGTGGCATCGAAACAGTTTTCGCTTCGTGAACGAAAAAACTGTAAACTGCGTCCAACTCACATTGGCACAACATAAATAAAAGAAATAAATAGTTCGAGGTGTATAATTTCTCACATATTGCTTAGTCTGGTCTGCATAATGTATATAAAAGTATTCGATATACTCTTTTTCAATGATAGCCATTCGTCTAATTCATAGATGTTAAACAAGAAAGGTTATGCCAAAATTCTAAACACAGCAGCCTGTCAGCAACTAAATCTATATACCAAGAAAGTATCCTCCAACTTTGAGAAAAAGTATGTAATGAAGGTACACATTTAAAGTTAAATATACACCATATGAAGATAGCACTTTTTCAAAAGTAATGGACATGACATACAAAATATCGCGAGCATACCACAAGACATAGCAGCAACACTTAATACTTTAAAAGGTTTAATCTCACTTCACCTCCCTCCTTGGACCAGTTATTAACAAGAAGTCGTTTACTCGAAATACTTTGTGTAAGTGTAAGCGATGAAGAAATAAATACAAACTCGTAACAAAACTCATATGTTTTTAAAATAATAGGTCTAAAAGAAAATTTTACATACTATACCCCGGTATTCATTGCAGTTACCTGGTATAACCCAGTTTCGGCTTAGCTTCATGTATCGTTCCTTGTTCCAGATGTATTCTTGATGGCATGTACATGTTTTTCGTCCTGTCAATAAACGGATCAGTGGAATCTTCGTATTTGCCAATAAGCATCGGATGTGAGACATTTGTTGGTGTCCATGATAGTATATGGACATTAACATAAAACGATAATACTCCTACAGCTCGCTCTCGAAACATGTTTGCCTTTAAAATGAGAATTAACATTGTAGAGAGTATTTATGAAAAATAGGGGAATTTAATCCTACAGAAATGATTTTTGGCATGTGTGATATATAGCTTAATACGAGCTTACATATCAGAATCTACTAAAATCTGCTGGTGCGAAATCCCTTCTTTGTAGGAAAAAAGTTGAAAAAATTAAACAAAACTAAAAATATCTATATATAATTTTCTATATCATCTGTGAAGGTAAAAACTTTGCACAATGCTAGTTCAGTGTGTAGCCTGTTATTAAGAGACACACTCATGTCAGTAAAAATCAAATATGACTGCCAAAATCCAAGATGGCCGCAAAAAATAATAGTTTTGTAATTTTAACCAGATGTCGCATTAAGTTATGTTTATTTTTTTGTTTTATTTATTACATTTTTACACAAAGATGCAATAAATTAATTCCTTGTTTAAAAAGATGACTAATCAAATGTTTAAAAGGACATTTAGTCATCGAACTGCAATCTTGTGCTACAGTGAGTGTTATCTACATCTATTTATATATACAAATGTATATCTAGTTCAGCAGATTTGATTAAAAAAAGTATGGTTGAAGGCAATGGTTTAAAAAGTGTAGTAATTTCTGGGAATTAAAGAACTATATTCCACATAGTGAACAACAGAGATATTTATCATGTTTTCGTAGTTAGATAACAGATCAATAATAAACAGTATGCTAAGTATGCAAATGCACGAAAATCTTTCCGTTGCAAGCAGTCACTGGCCTTCCACAAAAGAACTGTTAAATGCTAAATAATATATAACTTCTACGTCTATCAGATACTGGCCACATTAAACAGACTGAATATTATTGCCAGGGGGTAGCGCAAAGATAAGACAAGAATAAAAGTGAGAGTATGTATACTGAAGGATAAAAATAAAAGCATTCTTAAGAGTCTAGATAAAGAGGGTGGCTAGTTGAGTCTTGAAGGCATGAACTGAGCCTACTAATATGATATCCAGGCGGAAGACTGTTCCAGGACTTGATTGGTCGAGGGAAAAATGACTGTTGAAGGCGGCTTGTAGAACATTGTTGTATCTTGAAGGAGTGTGTTGATGTATGTCGGGAGAGACAAGACTTTGGTAAATGACGATTGGTTTTGTTGATGGCAACAAGGTCGTTTGAGATATTGTATAGGAGGGTAAGGCTAGAGATCTTTATGCGGTCCGGTAGTGAGGTTCATTTGAGGTCTTCGAGCATTTAGGTGATGCTTGATCTATTCTATGGTTCAGCTTGTGAAGAAGAAAACTATGGGAGACTTTGTCAAACGCCTTGGAGAAATACATGACAAGAACGTCTGTTTACCCTTTTCCAGATTTGAAGATATGTCGTCCGTGAATTCTATGAGCTGTATCTCGAAGGATCGATCTTTGCAAAAGCCATGTTGTAGTAGGTTCAAGTTGTTGATTTCCTCATGTTGCATAATGTGACTGGTAATAATATGTTTGAGTAGTTTACAGCAATTACATGTAAGGGAGACAGGAAGGTAGTTTTGGGGGTTGTACTTGTTCCCTTTCTTATATATTGGTGATACATTGGCTTTCAGCCAGTCATCGAGTATAGTGCTGGTAGTGAGCGAGTAATTAAGGATGATGATAAGAATAGGAGCTAGATGAGTAGATATATCCTTCATTACTCGAGGAGTGATTCCATCAGGACCTGGATATTTGTAGGGGTTCTTCAAGTTGCTGAGTAGCTTTCCTACCCCGTTGTTTGTGATGAAGGTATCGGGAGCTACTGGATGTTTGATGGGTGGGATATATTCCCCAGTGATGAATTGATGGTCGGAACAAGGAGTATTTTCAGACAAAACGACTTGAATTGGTGGTTCAAGATGTTTGCTTTAGCTTTTGGATCTGAATATTCCCTCAGTCTAGAAATAGACGTGTTATCTTATTTCTTGTGTTTAATGCAGCTCCAGAAATGTTTGGGAAAACTCTTGTCGGTATCAGTGGACTGCGGTGTAATGAAGTTGTCAATGTAAGACCAATATGCTTGACGAAGTTTCTTCTGGTGAAGTTGCCTGATGGATTTAAAATTAGTTATGAGATGTCTTCTTTGCCTTGTAGAGTCTCTTTTCTTCTCAAGTTTCTTGATATCAGGAGTAATCCAAGGTGCAGAGTCTTTTGATCTTGCCATTGTGTGTGGAATGTGATGGTTACAGCTAGACTTTAGACTGTTTTTAAGGTGTTCCATACCACATCAATATGTTCATTATTGTTCACTTGTGAGGTTATCTGTAAATGGAGATGGTTTGTATTAGCTCGTATGCTATCCCATTGAGCATTATTGTAAGGCCGCATGTCATTAGTTCCACCAGGACAGAGTCGTGATCAGAGATTCCATGCATTACACAAGTACGGGTCACCTTACTTGGAAGGTTGGTGATGAAGAGATCAAGGATGTTGTTGTTTCGGGTGGGCACCTCAACTAATTGTGTAAAACCATTGTCATCTAAAAATATATTATATTTATTATATATGTTTCTAAATATGTAATGAAGACGGGTGTGTTAGGCATTTAATTTCAACGTTTTGGATTTCCAGTCCCATTTTTAGTTAAAATCACCGCCAATAATGATAGTAGCATCGATGTTTCTCGATAAACACATGTACTCAGATTCGTCAAATAGGGTAAGACTGTGTTCGTCGCTAGTTTTTGGATTGTAAAATGAGCAGGAGTAGAGTTTTTATTTGTTTGTGAAGCAAACAAATTTACATACCGTTTTCCGAAGCCCACTCCTTAAGTACCAAATCTGGAAGTAGCTCCGGCACGTCTGTCAGCATATAATCCCAAATTATGATTCTTCATTTGTAACTATATGGCCATTGCAGACATGAAAGTTGCATTGTTTAAATGTATAATGTTATAAAGTCATGCAGCATCAGCTCAAGTTTGTAAATATAACGAAAGTAAACTGTTTTCGAAAAAGAACCGCGGATGTATTTCATTTTACAATGATGCGTAAAAATAAGGGACGATTACCTATAAATATACACCCTATAAAAATAGTTCCGATTTCTACACCCGCCGGTCATTTCTAAAACCTTTTGCGGAAAGAAAACATATGTTTCGGAGTTTCTGTGACAACAAAATGTCTAACCCTGATATGAAATATTTTGAACAGCCAGGAATATTTACGCGCATGTTTACACATTCTCTTTTTACGATTATATCCATCCATTCATAAATTTTATTCAATGCGCGGCAAGGGACGTAATTATAACTTTCCTTATTGCTGATATGTTTATTCTGCGGACCTGGCGCGAGCTAGTCTGCGTTCCTACATGTATTGTTCCTACGCGTGGGCACCTACAGCAGAAAACGTTAATGTCGATGTTTAAACGATTTGTTATATTTCATAGGTGGTGATTGTTTTAAGTAGAAGGCAATTTACCCTATATTCGACTGTAGACCTCGTTATCTTGAAACGCATCAAATGAGCTATTTTGCAGCTTATATTTATTATAATATTATAAACAATATATATTATACTTCAATGACTGCAGTAAAACATTTGAACATCGTTACTTCGAACAGTGAAAACCCCTGCTGTCTATGTGCACCGGCAATAGAAACAGAGACAATTCGATCCAAAATACGATTTATAACTGTTGCATTCTGTTCATATCTTATTACCAACTGGTATAGCCTTCACTAATGAAGATTACAGACTGAAATAGCCGTCACAACAGAACAAATGATATATATTTTGAATACACAAACAAATCCAGCGTCTTCAGCGCTTTGATTTTAGAACCCGCCAGATTAATCTTAGCCCAGACTATCCCACAATTAGTCTGTAGCTCTAGTACATCTGTACTCTGACACTCTAAGTAGAGTGTCTCTGATGGCTAAAAGTATGCCGCCGCTAGGGCGTCCCGTTAAGGTATGCGAATCCTTTTGCAATAATTTGAAAACAAAAAAACAAAAATAATATCAAACAGGGAATGCCACGTACCAAAAACGCAGCCTCCCCAAAACGAGCCCCACAGCACCCAGAAGTGCACACCACACACACACACACACACACACACACACACACACACACAACACACACACACACACAATCATGTACACACACAAACATACACTACCAACACACACAAGCATACAAAGCAAACACACGAGGACAAAACGAACAATTAACGGAACACAGTGGGGCACCGCCTTGGAACGGTCAGTGGCAAACACACCACTAGGGAGCTTAAACCGGTTTATGGTGCGCACCCAACCTCACTCTTACCCCCACCATGTTCCAAAGTCACAGGACAGTGTAAATAAAAGTAATCCCTGCTAGGTGAATCTCTAACACACGCAATGGAAACAAAAGGCATGGTATGTAAAACACAAAAATGCTCGTGTATAAATATATAAAAAAAACAAACCTTGAGAACCAAAAAACGTATGTACTCAATGCCTTTGCAGAAGGCAGAGCACCAAGAGAAACACCCTTAAGGGCCCGACGAAACAGGCCAGAGGACAGAAATCAAAACAGTTTCGTCCCAGTGGGATTTAAAAACTGCCCATCACAGATTCCTCCCCCTCTTCCGTCAGACACAATCAAAGAGGGAAGCATAGCGTCCAACTGTAAACGGGTTGAACACCAAACATGCGGTGTGTCTCAAAACAGTAGGGTCGTAACCTCTTTTAACAAAACGTTTTATAATTTTAGCAAATACAGTTGGAAAATTGCCATGACCCAAAATCTTACGAAGTTTGTAAACCACATCCCCATAAAAATCGGGTTTTGAAATACCTTCTCGCAGAAGAGTCTTTAGATTACTATTGAATTTCAAAACCAAATCAGAATTACGATAGTAAAATTTAGCAAAATATTTACGCAATTTGTAATAACGGTAGCCCTGTTGAAGAAGTTTATTTGTAATATATTGATTACGTTCATTGAAATCCTCAACATGACTACACGCTCTGGCAAACCGAATTAACTGAGAAATGTATACCCCATAAGATGTAGCATGAGGTACATCCCCATCCAAATGGGGGAAATTTACAATATTGAAATTAAAATCATCCCTCTTGTCATAAATTTTGGTATGTATAATATTGTTATAAATAGAGAGATGTAAATCTAAAAATGAAGCACCAGTATCCAAATTGTTAGTTTTAATTAACTGGAGTTCCCGGGGATAAATAGTGTCCACCAATTGACCAAAAAACGGGTTATCCATATTAAGAATATCATCCAGATAGCGTGATGTATTATTAAAAGCAGTGATAATGTCTGCCTGCGTATCTGGAGAAAGACTCAAAATAAAGTCTCTTTCATAACAATATAAAAACAAATCTGCGACAAGGGGTGCACAATTTGTTCCCATGGGAATACCGATTACTTGTCTGAAAACTGCATTCCCAAACCTTATATAAATGTTGTTCAATAAAAAGGAAAGGGCTTTACAAACTTCGTCACAGGTCCACATAGTATAATGTTTAACAATACAGCTAGTAAAAAAAGCTTTATCGAAATTGCAGGCGAGAAATGTAGCCTTCTCCCTGGCAAAAGTCTTTTGAATTAGGGCAGTTAGTTTGTCATTTATCAAATTATGTGGTAAAGTGGTATACAGAGTAGAAAAATCGTATGTACTGACTGAAGTTACTTTGTAATTATTAACTTTAAACTTATCCAGGATTTCGCCAGAATTTTTGATTGACCAAAATAAATGTTTACCAGAGTTTTCGTATACTTTATCACAATATCTTTTCACGTGGGCTTTTATAGCAGTTAGGCAAGATGTTAATAGTTTTGAAATATTTGTAGTGGTACAAGAGCTTGAATTAGCGATGAAACGAGCTTTATATGGTTGTTTATGTAATTTAGGAATCCAGTACATAGTAGGAAGTTTAATATGTTGATCATCTATACGAACTTTCAAATTAGAAACTTCACTGATGTGATCAGTGACCACATTTTGTTCAACGGAAGGACTCAATATATAAGCTTTAGTGCTATTTAGTTCGTTTTGTAAAACATTAATATAATGTAGGCGTCAAATGATGATAATATTGTTGGCCGCCTTGTCTGCTGGAACTAAGACATACTTAGAATGAAATTCTTGGATTTCCTTTTTCAGATGTCTTAAAGTAAACTTGGGTTTTGATGGAAGTAGGTGTTCATTTGTTTGGTAAAATTTTATACGAGAATCGACAATGTTAAAAATACTTCGTTTGCAAGACGTTAATGCATTTGGATCAGCATTCTCACGACGACACCATTTAACACAAAAAGTTTCGATGGATTCCGCAATATGACCACGACAAGCATGAAAATCAATAGTAGAAGGAATTCTGTATTTTGGTCCTTTAAAGAATAAATTACGAATACGCTTGTCTTTAATAATATCAAAATTACCAGTGATGACATGACCGGCATCTGAATAGCAAAATTTCGAGTTTTTACATTCGCAGTAAGAAGGGGTATTTGTTTGAACATCTAGGTCGGAAACAATTTTATTGTAATTGAATATAACATTTCTAACAGGTGTTTTATATTTATAACAGATAATAGGAACTTCGGAGTTTCGGAAATACTTAGGCACAGAATCAATGACACGTCTATCACGAAATATACTGGGTACATCGATGAAGTCAATACCTTTATTAATGAAATGAATTTTAAGAAAATGTCTATTATGATCAGATTGAGTGTCAATGTGTGGACGGAGAACGTGTTGTGTATAATTTTGGATAAGATATGACACAGTGTAAAACGGATCTGTTTGAATAACGTACTGGTCCGCTTCCTCGTCTAGTTTTTTAAGAGACTGAATAGATAAAGATGTGATACGAGAAAGCATTGAATGTCTACCAGAGTTTGAAAGAATTATATCGAGGTCTGCAACAGAAATATTGACTTTTGATTTACGCTTAATATTACCATTGCGTCTAATTCCATGAGACCTAGATTTACGTTTCCTAATATTTAAAATTGAAAATATATCGATATCAGGGTTTTTAGAGATATTACCTTCTTGATAAATATTATCATTTAAGCCCAACGGAAACGGTGACTGTAAATTTTTAATCCATTTGAATTCTGCTAAATGTCTGGCTTTGATTTTAAAACTAGATGTACAATTTATATCATAGACGATTTGTTCTACTGGCTGAATGGTTACCTGATCAATTGTATGGCCAGATTTACGAAAGTGTTGATATACAAATGTAGTGAACTTTTTCCGACTTCGCATTTTGTAAGAATGCTCGCGGAAACGAATTTTTAAAGATCGCCCAGTTTGCCCAACATACTGAATACCACAATTGGGTGCGTTTCAAGTCAGTACATAAATCATGTGGGACGTATTTCAATCAACGTCAGAGTTAAGTACCACATTAAAAGTTCTGCCGTTAACATTTGAGGTAATTGTAGACCTGTGCGATAAATGATTGCAACAACCGCACCTCTTAGCATTGCACTTGTTAATAGAACGGTACCCTCTACATCTCTGCGGTGGAAATATCTGGTTGTCAGTAGTTATAGATGGGTCCAATCAGGTTTCTGTTTCCATGGTAAGATTAAGCTTGGTACATTCCATGGTGTTCTCAATTCTGTCCTGCTTTTTCTTAATTGACTAGCAGTTGATGGTTGAGGATACAAATTTGTGGATGAGCTGTCGTCTTCGACTTCTTTGAATACGCCGTTTAATGATCAGAATTGAAGGAATGCTGAGGTTTTATGTAACGGCTCGAGTCTGGGCTTGGCAGACTTGTAGAACTGATTGACAGTATACTAGGAGAGATGGAGTGGAGATCAAAACAAATGGTGGAGTAATTTGAATTATTACAAATAATGCAGTCCCACCTGATAGCACGTTCTTCTTTCTGAATGATGTAGGTGCCTGTGTGAACGTCCTGACAGTCGGTGTGATACCACTGGTCACACATGTCGCAAACTACCACTCGGAAGTCCCATACGACTTGTTTATCATAGGTGATGCATGGGTAAATGGTGCTGTCATTATGAGCCGGACCTGGGTTGAGCTTGATATCAATAGAGTTAGCTAGAAGGAGAATTGTAATGTAGCCTAGAAGACCCCTTGCTTTATAGTGTTAATCAATATGTGGCACGCCAAGCGAATTTCGTCCAAATGACATCCTGATCGTAATCGGTAAAACGCTTGAAAAGATACATGTGGCTTTTTCAACAATTTTAACAGTACTAACGTTTTGTTGTTTATATGAACTCAAATACCAGAATATTCTACATACATGTTGCTCTGTATGTCTAACATATTTAATAATTATCATATTTAGGCTTGTGAAGACATGTTTTGCTTCTAAATTTAGAAATAAAGGCCGATAATAAATCAATATCCGCCAGGTGACTGCATGTGTCAATGTCAATTCTAATATGCCTATGGTATATTTCTATAGTCAATTCGAGTGCATTAATATGATTAAAGCACTCGGAAAAGAAGGCGGAGTTTCGGACATGGAAGTAGCTCCTTCCGACTTTTCTCATTTACTCCCGCGCATAAAATAAAATACAGAAATAGAAATGATATCTGTATAAATACATCAGTCGCATGAAATAGTTTAAGAACCTAAATATTATTAAGCCTTAGAATATCTATCTATCTGTCTGTCTGTCTGTCTGTCTGTCTGTCTGTCTGTCTGTCTGTCTGTCTATCTCTCTATCTCTCTATCTATCTATCTATCTATCTATCTATCTATCTATCTATCTATCTAAAGGAGAATAAAAGTAATACTATACATGTATTTGTGAGAGTTGAAATAAAAAGTTGATAGTGTTAGTTAAGAAGAGAAATTATACAGCTAAAACAGATAAAAACAATATTTTCATTTTAAACGTGGTGGGGAAGAGTGGTCACTCCCTGTCTAAATTTGTCCTACACCTTGTTTTCCTTTTAAAATGCTAAGAAAATTCAGGATTAACGTCATACAATGTTTTGATTCCGGGAGACAAAACAATGAATGAAAACGTTGACGTCATCACACTGACGTCATTACTCCACGTTAAAACGTTGTACAGTTCAGATTAACGGTTCGCTTTTAAATCGATTGTCTGCTTTGTTAGGTTCTGAATCTGACGTCTTCTGCATAGTGTCACAGTCGGGTATTTTTTATATTTTATGTATTAGATAATTAAACTGAAATAAGTTTTTATAATATAGTTATGTATGATATCTTGTCTGGTTGCCCGAAAAGGGGAGTGAATTCCAACAGCCACTATTTATACTACTTTACACATTACCGCCGAACTGAAAAAAGGTCCGTAGTAGTTACGATAGTTTTCATAAATTCGGCTTATAAGAATCGAAATAATCTATGGCTTGGAGTGCTTTATCGAAATTGAAGCATTTACCGTCGGTAATGTGCCTGCGTAATAATTAACTCAGGCTTCGCCCTCGTGAATTATTTCGCAAGGCACATCACCTCCGGGGAATGCTTCAATTTCGATAAAGCACTCCAAACCATAGATTATTTCTTAAATATAAGTTAAAATGCTTTGCGATGGTTTTGGATAATGTCTTCATCTGTCCGGCTCAATCGGAAAGACATTTGACAAGGTGAGTTATTGTTTCTTTGTTCAAGTGTGTGCATCACTGTTTTGACCAATATGCTGTACTCTGCACCCATATTTGTTGAAGATTCAAACCGAAAGTAGAAGTAGTATAGGAGCAAATGTTCTGAGTTTGTCTGTTTACAAATAAATCATACAAGACCAAACTATCTGATGATGGTTTCAGTCAAGTGCAGCAAGAGTTCACATTGTTATTTAAATAGTTCCACCAGAACAGAATGTGTTTGAAAGGAATATAGTTTGTATTAACTTGATTTGGAGTGGGTGGGGGAAAGTGTAGTCCCAATTTGTACAGTCATGCTGTTGGTCAAATTCATTTGTGGCATTGTTTAAAATTTCAAAAAAATAAACCAGACTCAATTTCTATTTTAGTGCAGGCATGATTTGTTTCCTCCTATAAGCCATGAAACATGAATTATTTCTTGACAATTCAAGTTTTTACAAGATTGTTATCGAAAGTTATAAATACATTCTCTAGAACTATGTGCATGATGTATGTGTTGGAAAACAATTTATTCAAGCATTTGTATATGAGTAGTAACTGTATCTTTATGGTTTCATGCATGATAGCTTATTTTGACTGTTTCTACAAGCAGTATGGCCAGTGCACAGTACTGTGACAAACAACTTTTCATGATTATTGTGGTTGACAGTTTCTGTCTATGCATAGACAGTGTATATCTACAGTATATTAAAATCAAAGATTATGTGACAGGAGAAGAGTAGTTTCAAATTCAAAATGTAAACATATATGTATTTCATTTCGTGTGTTTTCACAGTGAAATCTGTTTTCATTGAGATAAAGGGGCTATAATCAGCATATTATTACACTTCTTTTTCAGTGCAAGCCCTATGCAGCCAGGATGAGATGCTATAGTATTGTTTTGATTATTCCAAACAGAGTTTCAATCATACCATGCTCAAGGTAGGCATTTGAAACTGTATTATATGTGTATAATAAGTATAAATATTGAATGATTTTATTAATCATTAACTGACCCAATATTTTATGTAATTCACGTAGATTCATTTACACAAATGCATGTACATGCACACATAATAGTACACTGTTTAATTGATCTGTATCACTAGATTTAAAGGCTGGCCCTCGGTAAAACTCCAAGGATGTTCTAGATTGCATGATGTGACAAAAAGTAAGAGAAATTTCTGCATAAGTTGCCCATATTTTAAGAAAATGGTTGTGGCAGTGTTCTGTTTTGTAAACATTCCAACTGCATTTACATTTTGTTGGCATGCAAAAATGTTTCAAGAATTTATAAACTAATCATGTTAAATATAATTGTAATGATAGTTTTTTTTTCATATTCAAAACAGCTTATCAAGTCACTTATTGTAACTAAATAAAATGTTTCTTGGCAGGTGTGACTTGTGAAAGGCCATGAATGGCACATTCATGCAATATCTAGATCTGCAGTACTGATTTGCAGCCACTTGGAAGTTAGACGCACACAATTTTCTTCAACCTGGTCTGTAGAAGGTAATCTAAAAAACATATATTAATATTTGCACCAGTAGTGTACCATATGGCAAGCTTACTGGGTGGACACTGGAGTAAAAGTGAATCTAAACTACTCTGAATTTGATGTTTTCTATGGAAATACTCAAAGTTAAGTCAGGCTTACATTTTTTGTTAACTTTTGAAATATTCTTTAAGGACATAAACATGTCCCAGTGCATTAAAGTCAGAGAAGTATGTCGTGTATAAAACTAGAAAGTGCCAATATGTCATTCATTAAAAAGACCCCATTAATATCAGGTGTGATGGGAAGAGTACATCATATGCCTACAAGATATTACTTCTACTCTACAGGAGTCTTAAAAAGAGTTGGAATGGATATTCTGCACCATGCTACAACTAGCCACAGTTCTGCAAAGGAATCTTCAAACTACTGTCATGACTTTAGAAACACATCAATTCAGAATGACAGTGTCAGTTCTAGAAATTGTATTTGTATGCAATGGAATTATGATATAATCATTGTTTTTTCTTGTTTTGTTTTGGACTAAGATGAAACATAGGTATCACACTTGAAATATAATCCAACTGGTAGGTAAATAAAACTAGAAATGAAGTACATGTAGTGTTTAATTCGTATTGGTAGACCATTGGACAAATTGGATGTTATAGCATTACTTGGCATTTGAGTTCTCATGGCAACATACTACAAAAAATGTACATATTTTGTTCACTTTAGGATGAAAACTTTTGCATGCCTGTATAGAAAAAAGAATTGTACATTGCTTATTTCTTCCTAAAAATTTTGAAGCCTATTTTATTGCTTTAAAAATAACTCCAAAATTCTAATACATTTCTTACACTTAAATAAAGTGCATCTGTTTTGTTCGAAATCAAATAACAGGTTTTATCGAATGTGACAGATATTAGCATAGGAAAAGTTGTGGGTACCTTTGTGTCCCTTTTTAGAAAAATTCAAAAAATGTTCATAGAAAACTTGACTTTAAAATTGTTCCTTATCGTGATATTTATATTAAGTAACCATGGCACCGCCTCGATAGCCTAGTGGTAGAGCGCCCGCTTCGAGTGCGGGAGGTCGTGGGTTCGCTCCCTGACCGCGTCATGCCAAAGACGTTAAAAATGGTACCAGTAGCTCCCTTGCTTGGCGCTCAGCATTAAAAGGGAAACTGCCTTTTCTTCTCTCATACCCTCACGGCGATAGATACCATCAGAGAACGAGGTGTCAAGAGTGATTAATATAAGTTGGATAACTTGTTTCACAATCGACCTAAAGTAAATAAGTATAAACTAACCATGGCAACCAAATGTATGTATTGTTTATTTGCTTTGCACTTCAATTAAATATCAATTTAATGAAGAATGCAGTCGCTTATATATCTATTTATATTGCTTAAAGATGAAAACAAAACAATGACATAGGTGTGATGCCGACATAACACAATAAATGAAATTTGCATTCGTTTTCAGCTTTAATGTTCTCTTCAGTAGATGTAATGAAGCTAAATAGAGCAAGAAAATATAACTTAGGGGGCTGCAAAGTGACTGTTCTTCAGCATTAAAAAGTTATAATATTTTTAAACATTGATTTTGAATTGATTGTTCTTGATAAATGTCAGTCTGTTAGTACTTTGTTGTTGTGTTGTCTTTTTTAAAAATGTGTTGGTCTCTTTGACCAGTAATATTACTTGAAGTAAAATACTTTTGTTAAGATATTGGTCTAAATGTAATAGATACTTCATTATTGGCACATGAAATTAAGGAATAACTGTTTATTAAGGATTCTGCTTGCTTTTGTACGCAATCACTGCATTATAAAATTGAATTTATAAGCTGTTTCTGTGGAAAACAAGCAATTTTATCATCTTTTTTCTGTTTTTTGTTGCCATGGCAACCTTTTATGTGAAATATTTTTTTAAAGAATTGATATAAATATTAGTACATCATTTTTTTGCATGAAAATATTAGAATACTAGTTGATATATGTTAAAAATGTCTATACATCATATTCTTTACTGTGAGTGATTTCCACAAAAACCGTTCTATGGCAGCCAAACTATGCTTCAGATTGAATGTTTATATTTAGAATTTTCCAGTCATGTTTCCTGATTGAAATGTAAATTATTCAACTGCATAAATATTTAAATATTTCAACTTTTCCTCCTCCTTTATAAATGGACAAATTGACAATTGATAAAAATTGACCCAAAAGGCTACTTTTTTGTAGCTATGGTGCTCATAAAAACCTGCAAAAAAAACCCGTAAAACACTCGAAAATGACAAAACAAACTATGTATTCTGATTCTACACATATTACTGTATAAGAAAATAATGGTATCTCAAATTTGACCAGATATGTCATTTGGACGAAACTCGCTTCGCTGGTCACATATGAGACCTGGAGATGGTTGCCAGAAGTTTCATGTAGTGGCAATAATCAGTGCCAGCCTATTTGCAGACAAGTAATGGTGTGTTTATACTGATAACTGAATATCCTGTGGAAGGATGTTCTTCAATTATAAAATATAGAAGGAGCATCATATTCTCATCAATATACATTGTACAATTTTAAAATGGCCACCGAAGACGGCTGATTTAAAACCGGAAGTGGATGAAACAATCTGGAAATTGTGTTGAAGGACATCAGGACTGGTATTCTGCCAATAATTTCTACTCTCTACTGTAGATGATACTTTCTTTCATACTTCTGCTGGCTTCCAGTATCAGTGAAGAGGCAATAACTAGAAAAGTAATGAAACATCGGAAGAAGATAGACACCTTCACTTAAGCGCATGCATACCCCACGATGTCTGACTCGGATCATATTCTGGTATACTGCTTTGAACCTTTTATGCAATTACCCAAGATTTGATAATACATTTAAGAGGAAATTATACAAGTTTGAAGTTGTTACTTCGTAAGAAATCAATTTTATGCTTTAACATCATGTTTTTCTGGCGGCAGTTTTGAATTTGGGTGGCCATATTGGATTTACACTGATTTCATACTTGACAAATCTGTATCTAAATACTAGATGACATACTAAAGTACTAAATTACAAAATTCTGACCACCTCAGAAGTAAAGAAATCAGATTATTAATGGATTCCAGAAATCCCTAGTTTTGTTTAAATTTTTCAACGTTTTACCCCATAAATAAGGGAAACACACTAGCAGAGTTTAGTAGATTCCGGGTTGTGAAGTCGACACAATAAATAGATTGCACACATCAAAAATCATTTCTGAAGGGTTTAATTCCTTTATTTACTTGTGCTGGCTTTCAGTATCAGTGTAGAAGCAATACCTAATAATGTAATGAAAAATCGGAAGAAGATAGACATCTTCACTTAAGCACATGCGTACCCCACGATGTCTGACTTGGATCATATTCTGATATACGGCTCTGAACCTTTTATGCAATTACCCGAGATTTGATAATACATTTAAGAGGAAATTGTACAAGTTTGAAGTTGTTACTTCGTAAGAAATCAATTTTATGCTTTAACATCATGTTTTTCTGGCGGCAATTTTGAATTTGGGTGGCCATATTACCCCATAAATAAGGGAACCACACCAGCATATTTTAGTAGATTCCGGGTAGTGAAGTCGACACAATATATAGATTGCACACACCAAAAATCATTTCTGCAGGATTTAATTCCTTTATTTGCCATTTTTGGCCATAAATACCCTCTACTAATAACACTGTTAAAATAAAGATTTTGCCACTTTTGCGTTTCCAAACCGGTTGAGTGTACTATAACTGGATACTTAATGTTCTAATTACTCAGGATAAATGTGTTTATATTTACTTTAAAGCAGCCTTGAAGTACGCCATTCTTTCCTTTCGTTCTGGGGTTACTAACTCGAAAGCATACTTAAGCAAGACTTAAATTGATCTTAAGGTCACCTTATGACAATCGTAAGCATTTTTTCCACTAATTCAGGACCGTCGTAACTTACTGTATCACCGTAAGTCTCACCTTAACTAAAGGTGACAAAATCGACCCCTTAACATCATCGTAACTATATATAACTACTTGAGAAAGACTAAAATGTAATTTTTTCCTTTGAAGATGCATATACGTATATATGTTTTTGTTTTACATAGAATATCAGTATATAATTATGTAGTTTCACTTTTCCATTCGCGAAATCAGGCAGCTAGCTTCTTTTGAATAACCGCTTCTTGCATAACAGTAAGTTGTGTTTGCTTTACGTGTATTTCTGGTGGCAAATAATTTTGTCTTTGCTATCAGTGCAGATCATGATCATCATGCACATCCGTGCAGTCTTTTCAGTGTGCACATTCAACGGGCTAAGGGTTAATTAAGGAAATATTTCCGCACGCCCGCGGTATCATAGTTTAAATGTCATCAATAACATAACGATAATATGGGCACCTCGTATATGGCGCTGCCCCGGAAGCTATATTCGGAGCATGTGTTCGGTTAAAGTTTCTGCAGCTCTTGAAAAGCTTTTTTCGCCAAGAACCCGGAAACCACGCAAGCTGCTCGGAAACTCAACACTCTAACATATACTGGGTATGTGCGGACGGACAGACATAATTATATGCATACGGGTTGGTTGCATCATCGCAAAATGTATGATCGTGCGTTCAGCAGAAGATGACTGTGTAAACATTTGCTTATATATGTATTACCCACCACTACTTTGAAATTGTGAGTTTAGCACAAGGAAACAACCATTCTGCTTCAATACTGTTTTTATCGTTTCATATATAAATATTTTCAGTAAAACTATAATTTCGACACTACGGCAATTAATCCCTGCATATTTAACTTCATTTCGAATAGTCACATGATTACTACCTGCGTGGGAGGGGACAAGGGGCGGGGGGCTTAAATTTGATGGTGCAAGTGGCATTTGAACGATGCATTAGGATACCTTGAAGCTTCCATTGGAATTCTGCAGATGTTAGGTACCTAAAACCAAATGAAAAAATGCGTTATCTTTGCCAGAGAAGTAATTTATCTTATGTCCATTGGTATGTCTTAAGATATTCTAAAAGAAGACGTTTGTATTTAATATAAGAAATATATCTCTAGATGTAAAATACAACATGTCTCCATGCGTCAGGCCCTCCAGAAGGAATAAAACTCACTGGAGCAACGTGTCTCGTAGTTATAATATTCCCAACTACATTCAGACCATGTTTGATGAAACTACAACAAGGAGTTTTGGAGTTGAAGAACGGACAAGCTTTTCAAGTTTCATGCCCCCCTGTAACCTTGACCTTTGGCTATATGACCCTAAATTGTAATGTGCACAATTACACTTTAGACTGATGTTTCGCACCAAGTTTGAAGAAAATCCGAAAATCTAACAAGGGGTTTGGAGATGAAGAGCAGACAATATTTTTAAGTTTTAGACCCCTGTGACCTTGACATTTGACTACATGACCTCAACTTACAGTATGCATATGTAACAGGACGAGATTTCCCATAACTAGACATCATACTGATGTTTCCAACCAAGTATGATACAAATCCAAACAGACGTTTTGAAAATAAAGGTCGGACAAAATTTTCAATTTTCAGGCCCCTCTTGACCCCAAATTACAATATGCACAACTAGACTTCATGCTGATGCTTCGCACTAAGTTTGATGAAATCCAGTTAGGGGGTTCGGAGATAAAGAGCGCAACATATAAAGTGCACAGACAGACGGACGGACGGACGGGCCGACATACAGCCGGCACGGGGAAAACAATGTCTCCCATCTGATGGGGCGAGCCATAATGCATGTTAACCCTTCTTGTGTATTAATAGATTGGATGTTGTGTTTTCTAAGCCAATATTATTTACTTTCAATATGCCGATATTAAAGTTTATGCATTACACAGACTGACCTTATCTACTTACGACGTCGTAAGTTACGGTATCACTAAGGCGGCGATAAGATGTGTTTTGAGTTACTGGAATAGTGTTACCTTAGCGCCACCTTAGCACCACCGTAAAGTCTGTCATAACTTAAAATAAGG
Organism: Saxidomus purpurata; assembly: GCA_022818135.1. Lineage (NCBI taxonomy): Eukaryota > Metazoa > Mollusca > Bivalvia > Venerida > Veneridae > Saxidomus > Saxidomus purpurata. The sequence goes on along the minus strand of JAFMSR010000002.1, from coordinate 1,207,871 downwards.
TGAACGTTTCGAGTTAGTAACCTCTGGTTTCTAACTAAAACGAGTACTCTTGTAAAAGTACTTGTAAACTCCTAGGTGACAGATTTTACAAACTATATCCGGCTTTGTAATTATTTTGGCACTCGGGAACATTTATTTTACCTATGTTGGACATGGTTTATAATTGGCATGTTTCTTAATTTTGGCGATTTGATAATGAAGTGTTACATTATGGACCAGACATCTTCACCTATACTATAAAACGTAGATACAATATTATACAATTGAGCAGAAATTAAGGTTGCATAACACAGTTTTGTTTAATATTCACTATTAAAGGATGTGTTAGCGTCTAAATATGTGACGTGGACTGAGAAAATGGGTCCAGATGAGTAAAAATCACACATTTTGTTTTACATGTTTTCTAAAAGTGTGAAGTCTGTTGACTATGAATTGAAAATTTCAAGTAAATCTACCAACTACTTTTAAAGTTATGCTTGTTTTCAGATAACACACATTGTTATTCTTCACATGACGTTTGTGACGTCAAAACAGTAATTTTAACGTCAATATATTTGACGTTGTAGATTGCCTTGTTACACATTCATATGGCGGTATTTTTTCTTGAAATTTAACCTGATAACACATAATTTATTGTTTAGTATTTCGCTTGTTTTAATTTTGTTGTCATTTTTCAACTTTTCAATAAATCCTCATTTTTATTGACCATGCGCTTATTTTCACTTTTTCGAATGTGACAGAATAAGTGGTTGCTATGGTAATATGCTTTACGATAAAGCCATGATATAATCATTTTCATGCGTATTTGTGAATGCCATTTCCAATAAACATAATTTTTTAAATGGTTACGCCTAGTCGAAATTTGGTGAAAATTAGTTATTTGTCATTTTACATTTGCAAAGTAATAATTAATGCTCATCTGGACCCATTTTCTCAGTCCACGTCACATTATTGTCAAACTAACATAGTTCATTTAGGATGTCCTAGTTATGCTTTATAGTAACGCATTTGCTTTTTAGAAATGCTATAACCACCGCAAACGCAGAGCCATCTTGAGTGACCTTCTACTTTTGTTTATGGAATCAATATATTGAGACTATGCGTCATTGCACGGCAGATAATCACAATAAAATATTTTTTTCACTATGTCGACTTCCTGACGTCAAACGACTAAATGATTATACATGTACTGTAAAGCTGTATCTCCTTAAATGTTTTGCTATTAATTGTAACTAGGATATCCGTTTGTTTGGCCATACCGAAACGCTTATAGCTGTCGTTTTCAAAAGACTCCGTACTTGTACAAATAACTTGGTTCATACAAATCGAAATGATTTATGTCCTCAGGTGCTTTAGCAAAAATTGAAGCATTTCTCGTCGGTGGATATCAAACTTATTTCTTAATTACCTGCTTAGTTTGGATTTAGAATTATAAATGTTATTGATAGTTTATTTAACCGCATGGTGTGTTTAACTGTGAGAAAATACAGAGTCGTTCAATACCTTATCGATTGATATATTGTCTAGTTATTCAGGCTGTGATATTAGCAACTGTATACAGAAATTTGAATCAGTTTTCAGTAATGTAGCTTCTCCGTTGATCAAAAAGGTAAAATTAGATAAGAACAACTAACACACACCTCGGGATTTAATCAGCCGTGGTATAATGAGGAATGTTTTGAGAAACAACAATTATTTTACAAATATCTTAATAAATACAGAAACTGTTAGAATGATGTTAATAAAATACATCTGGTAAATGCAAGATCTGTGTACAAGGCATTGTTGAGAAAATTTAGATATAATTTTGATAAAGAAAAAACGAATGAGTAACTGAAAGCGCGAAACAAGAATACTCGTTTATACTGGAACATGTTGAAAAGAATCTACCGGTGTGAAACAATCAAATATACCCTTATCGATGTAGTACCTGTTTTGGCGAAAAATTACAACGTTTATATTGAGGCTCAGGCGGGTTTTAGGTCTAAAATGAATACTGTGGATAATATATTTGTGTTAAACGGTTTAATTTTACATGTCTTAGATCAGGGGATGCAACTGTACACCTTATTTGTGGACTACACTAAGGCATTTGATTATGTTGTTAGAGATAATTTATGGTACAAGTTAATACAATTAGGGTTAAGAGGTAAAGTTTTAGATGTAGTCAAATTTATTTATGATACAGTTAAATCAATAGTCAAATATTGCAATACACACGCATTCTGGGCGTAAGACCAGGAGAGTGTTAATCTCCCTTTCTATTTTCTATGTTTATTAATGACTAAAAAATGTATTTATAAATAGTGACACAACAGGTCTACATGTCAGTATGTTTAAAATATTTTTTACTGCTTTATGCAGATGATATAGTGATATTTGCAAATTCTGCAGAAGTAATGTTAGCTTACTACATAGTTATTGTACAACTTCGAAACTTAAGATCAATGTTGAAAAGTTAAAAGTAATGATTTCAAAAAAGGCGGAGCTATATCTAGAAACCTGGAGTTCTTATATGACGGCAAACCTTTAGAAATTGTTAGAGAGTAGTGTCCCCTTAATGTGAAGACACATGTTTTGGACAGAATATTTTTTTTCAAAATAAATGTGTTATATTGAGTGCAAAAGTGCTGAAATTTGGACTATGAAAGGATATTATTAAAAGGTACATTCAGGTAATTCAACCCTTTGAAGCCAGTTTTTAGTGGAAACATGTAGAACAAAAGAATTATCATAAAGGATGACCGTGTGCATTCATGCAAAACTATAAAAACAAAAATAATATCAAACAGGGAATGCCACGTACCAAAAACACAGCATCTCCAAAACGAGCCCCACAGCACCCAGAAGTGCACACCACCAACCCACACACACACACACACAATCATGTACACACACGCACACACACACACATACACTACAAGCACACACTAGCATACAAAGCAAACACACGAGGACAAAACGAACAATTAAAGGAACACAGTGGGGCACCGCCTTGGAACGGTCAGTGGCAAAAACACCACTGGGGAGCTTAAACCGGTTTATGGTGCGCACCCAACCTCACTCTTACCCCCACCATGTTCCAAAGTCACAGGACAGTGTAAATAAAAGTAATCCCTGCTAGGTGAATCTCTAACACACGCAATGGAAACAAAAGGCATGGTATGTAAAACACAAAATCATGCTCGTGTATAAATATATAAAAGGCAAACCTAGAGAACCAAAAAAACGTATGTACTCAATGCCTTTGCAGAAGGCAGAGCACCAAGAGAAACACCCTTAAGGGCCCGACGAAACAGGCCAGAGGACAGAAATCAAAACAGTTTCGTCCCAGTGGGATTTAAAAACTGCCCATCACAGAGTCCTCCCCCTCTTCCGTCAGACACAATCAAAGAGGGAAGCATAGCGTCCAACTGTAAACGGGTTGAACACCAAACAAATTTCAAATCTGAAATACACTAAAGGTGTTTACCCAAATTTACTGTCAAACATGTCAAATAAAGAAGTAGACTGTGAAAGGAAAAGAACAAGAAGTGACTTAAGTAGCACAGGTAGTGAGCATGACTTGAGCATAAGTAAACCATCCGCAAAAAATGCAAAAACAAAAAACAAAGAAGAAAAACCTAAGAACGTAGCTGAAGAATCACGCTCAAACAAGAATGTATCCCAGAAAGGAACACAGGAAGCACAACTACGAGAAATAGCATCTCATATAGTTGAAATAAACAAGAAACTTGCAAATGTTATGACGAAAGATGACACCACCATTAGAGCAATGATAAAAGAAACAGTGAAGCAAATGAAAGATAATCTGTTGAATTCAGTCAACCATAGAATAGACATTTTAGAGTCAAAATTATTTGACAAAGATAAAGAAATAGATCAGTTAAAAAAGAGCATGAATAACTTGAAATCAGAGATGAACAAACAAGAAGAATATATTGATACATTGAAAATAAAAATAAGGGATGAAGAAAACAGTTTTGAAGAATATAAAAATAATGTAGAGCAAGATAGCCGTGCAAACAACATAAGAATTAGTGGGCTGAAAGAAGAGCGGATTAAAAAATGTTTGTGTAATGTAGAAAAAGCAAAGGTTAGTGAAGGAGCATTTGGAGAAAACACAAAAGATAAAACATCAGAACACACTTCTGTAGAAATAGAAAACCCATTAGAACTCGGTAATTTTGGAGACCCAAATGAAAATGAAGAGAATGCAGAATTTTACGAAACACCAGAAGAAACTTCAGAACGAGTTATCAAAACATTAAATGAACAAATTCCAGAGCTTAATCTAACCAAACCGGATATTGATATGTGTCATCGACTAGGAAAGAAGGGTGAAAAGTCAAGACAAGTAATAGTAAAATTTACCTCCCGTCTTGTGAAGGAAAAGCTTATGAAAAGAAACAAATCACTGAAGAAACCCATTTATGTAATGGATGATCTTACATCAGTGAACCATAAAGTACTTATGAGTGTAAAAAATAAACAACATGAGTTTGTCGAATATGGCTGGACGAGGAATGGGCAAATATTTTATAAAAACACTGCTGGAATTATACATCGAGTGCAGTACAGAGACTATGACACTTGGTTAAACCTGCCCTGGCCGGAAAAACAATATCCAAACAGATACGATGAAATGAAAAAATCTGGGTGATAACCTTTAATGTATAACAAACTTTCATATGAACTATGAATGACTGTGTGTTATAAAATTCAGGAAAAAAGCATGCTATGCGTATTTGAAACACATGAGTGAAATATAGTTTTCAACCTTAAAATTAACAGCTATTTGCTAACAACCTAAATGAATAACACATGTTTTTGTGTCTGACCAAAATAAAAAGTGATCTGATTCAAAATAAAAAGCACTTATTTGTATACTTCTGAATTTTGAACACCTATTATTATGTGTGACTATATACTTGAAGCAAATTATGTTACTGTGACTGCTTCTAATGTGACTGTTTTTTTTAAATGCATTAATACATTGTATTTCCTCTGAGGAATTTTATTCAACTTGATTTTTATGAAAACTAACTCTATTAATTTTGAGGAAATTTGAAACGAACCGATTTTTGTTAACTTACAGTGAATGATGTTTTGGACGCGCATTCGTATGACAACAGGTAGTTCACAAGTTCTTTTTAAATTATTCCTTTTATAATGAACTAATTCTGACTCGAATTCCTTCTTCAATAAAACGAACAGCTCAAAAATTTACATATAATATTTTTAAAATATTTTTGTATCCATTTGGTTTCTTGTTGCACTGAAAAATATTGTTTCACACTTTAGCAAAAAATAACACGGTTCATTTCTTTATGACTTTGACCCACTATGGTTAATTATAAAATAAATTTAATGCATCATTGTTTGATCGTAGTAGCATCTAATAACCACAACCCAAAACACAGACATGTCTTACACAATATGCTCACTTAATGTCAGAGGTCTTGTTGACAATAAGAAGAGAAAAGAAGTCTTTTATTGGTTAAAAGAAAAAAAACTTTACAATTGCTATGTTACAAGAAACACATTTAACTGAAAACAAAACTGATCAGATAAAAAAAGAGTGGCGCGGAGAACTTTTTCTTAGTGGCTCTCACTCAAATAGTCAAGGGGTAGCTATATTAATAAATTCAGACAATCTTACTCAAGTGGCAGTAACAGAAGTTACAGAACTTGTTAAAGGACGACTCTTAGCACTTGAGGTTAAAATAAACGAGGAAGAGTTTACACTCATTAATATATATGGCCCAAATAAGGATGATCTTTCAATATTTTCAGAACTAGAAACACACTTGCAGATTCATAATGATAAAAAATTCATAAAAGGCGGAGACTTTAACACAGTTTTGGATAGCAATCTTGATAAAAGAAACGGAATTTCAAATACCCATTCACAATGCAGAAAAAGTATTGAGTATACAAAAAACTTTAATCTGCTTGATATTTGGAGATTATCAAACCCCCTAAAATTGAAATTTACATGGTGTTGGAATAATAAACCCCCGATATTCTGTAGGCTAGATTATTTCTTGGTGACTGACACATTTCGTAACATAATTAAAGGTAGTAAGTTAAAAAAAGAGGTCCAAGATATTTTAAAATAAATAATAGCTTAATTTTGGATGAAACGTATTGTAAAAATGTAATAAATTGTATAAATAATATAGTACATTTCAATAAAGACGCAAAACCAGAAGTGTTTTGGGATCTTATTAAAAGCAGTATTAGAAACGTTACTATCAAATTTGCATGAAAAAAGAAAAAAAAGGAAAATGAGGAAGAAGAAAAGCTACAAAATGAAATCCATATTTTAGAAAATTTAATCATAGCATCAAATTCAACCCAACATACGCAGAAACTAAGTGAAAAGAAAAGCGAATTGCAGACATACTATGATAAAAGAATAAATGGCATTATGATAAGGTCAAAAGCAATACAAATTGAAATGAATGAAAAAAATACAAAATACTTTGCGAACCTAGAAAAAAGACATGCAGAAAGAAAAAATATTCAAAAGCTTGAGGTAAATAACAAAATAATCACAGATGTAAAAGAAATATTAAAAGAATCAACTGCTTATTACAAAAAAATATATGATATAAAGACTTATGAAAATACAAAAATAAATTTTTTCGATTCCTCCATCAATAAATTAAATAAAGAAGACTCAGAACAATGTGAAGGACTATTAAATGAATATGAATGTAAAATTGCGCTGTCAGAAATGAAAAATGAAAAAAAGCTCTGAATCAGATGGTTTATTGTGTGTGTGTGTTGGTGGTGTGCACTTCTGGGTGCTGTGGGGCTCGTTTTGGGGAGGCTGCGTTTTTGGTACGTGGCATTCCCTGTTTGATATTATTTTTGTTTTTAACAGCTGAATTTTATAAACATTTTTGGGAGCATTTAAAGGTGTACTATATTAATGCAATTAATGCTTGTTATCATAAAGTAGAACTTTCTGATCTCCAAAAGCAAAGTATCATATCTCTATTACCAAAAAAAGAAAAAGATCTTACAAAATTGTCAAATTGGAGACCCATAAGTCTATTAAATGTAGACTACAAAATTGCAACTAAGGCTATATCAAATAGGTTAAAGAAAATACTTACAAAATTAATAAATCCAAACCAAACTGGTTTTATGAAAGGACGATTCATCGGAGAAAATGTCAGACTGATCTTTGAGATAATTGATCACATTGAAACTAACAATTTGAAGGGGTTACTGCTATTTTCTGATTATGAAAAAGCATTCGATACACTAAATCATAATTTTATATTAAGATGTCTCAAACACTTTAATTTTGGAGATAGTCTTATCAGATGGATTGAAACATTCTACAAAAATATAACTGCTGTTATAATAAATAATGGGTTTTTGTCTAAAGAAATATGCATAAAAAGAGGTGTGAGACAAGGTTGTCCTCTGTCTACCTCATTATTTATTCTTTGTATGGAACTACTATCAAATAAAATCTCAAAAGATGAAGGCATAAAAGGAATCACCGTCCATGATACAGAAATAAAACAAACACTTTTTGCTGATGATGCAACTTATGTTAATAATGGTGAAAAAAAATCTTTTGAAAATCTTGTTAATGTTATCACAGAATATGGAAAGATATCCGGACTTCCGTTAAACTTTAATAAATCAATTGTTTTAAGACTGGGGACAATGAAAAAAAGTAACAGTAAATTCTGCAATGAAAAACAATTCAAATGGACTTCTGAAAGTGCAAAAACTCTAGGAATTACGTTTATAGCAAATCATCAAAAACGCCTTGAATTAAATCTAATGCCAAAGATTGATCAGTTTAAAAATTGCCTTAAACAGTGGCAGCATAGAAAATTGACGTTATTAGGCAAAGTAACTGTAATAAAAACATTTGCTCTACCAAAACTCATTTACCATCTTACAGTCTTACCTAAACCATCAGACATAATTTTAAATGAATTAAATAAAAGTATTTATCATTTTCTATGGGATGGAAAACCAGACAAAATAAAAAGAAAATTACTTACAAAACCATATGAAGATGGAGGGCTAAAACTGACAGATATTTATGCTTTCTTAAATTCCTTAAAATCTTGTTGGGTAAAAGGAATCATTGATGAAAAAAATCAAGGTCACTGGAAATTATTTTACAAACAGTATCTGGAAGATTTGGGCGGAAATTAAATTTAACAACATACCTGAAAACTGTCATATCATATGGAACAATTCAAACATAAAAAGTGGAAGTAAAACATTATTTGTAAAGGAATGGTATGATAAGGGTATCACATTTGTAGAACAATTTTATGACTTTAGGATAGACAAATTCTATCCTTTTGATGAAGCAAAGCGATTATATAATCTTTCACCAAGTAGCTTCATGGATTATCATAAAGTTATTAATGCCATATCTGTCTTTAAGTCACTCAAGTTAAGAAAAGACACATTAAGGGAAAAATAGAAAAAGTAAAATATCCAAATAAATTGCTATATAATATACAAATGAAAAATATGGAAGATCAGACAGTCACTTCACGTAAAAAATGGGCAAATATTTTTGGTGCAGAGAATGAACAGACCTGGAGAAAAATATTTTCAATCCCCTTTATTTCAACAAATGATACCATTTTGAGAAATTTCCAGTATAAATTTCTAATGAGAATAATACCAACCAATACATATCTACATAAATGTAAACTTTCAACATCAAGGCTTTGTGACTTTTGCAATATGCATGACGAAACAATGGAACATCTTTTCTGGGAATGCCCAGTCGCACAAAATATTTGGAATAGACTCAGTAATTATTTAAAAAAAAAATATCGATGTCAAATTCAGTCTTTATACAGTGTGTTTTGGTATTCAAGAACATGGTGAGATTAACAATGCCCTAAATTATATCATAATTCTATGTAAATTCCATTTTATTAAAATGAAAAACTGCAAAACAATTCCAAGAATAGAAAGCTTCAAAATTTATTTAGAAAATAGAATCTTATTGGAAAAAGAAATAGCCTTTAAAAAGAACAATCTAGACTTTTTTAATAAAAAATGGCAAAGATTCTCATGACATCTTTATTTATCTATTTAATACTCAAATTAACCAAACATGTAAATGTAAACAAACATTGCAAATGATGCTACGATCAAACTTTGTTCTCCCCATCCATGACCCCGCCCCCCCCACGTATTATTCTCTTTTTTTCAAATTTTCTAGCCTTTTTCTTTGTTTATCTATCAAATAAGTTTGCCTTTTCTATTAAGTGGGATGAAAAAAATATTTAACATCAATATTATTACATTATTTTTTATTCAGTACATGATACATATAACATTAGAAAAACATGATTTTTTTCAATTATTTTAATGGAAAGTCATTAACCTTATGTAAAACATTAAAACCTGTATTGTATCATGTGTGAATAAATGAGGTTACCTACAAGGGGCCTCAAATAATAAAAAAAAGAAATTGTTAATAAATGATGTTACCTTTGTATTGTTGTACTTGTAAAGGTTCACTTAACACAAAATGGTCAAGCAAAAAAAGCCATGTTTAAGTTAAATAAGTATCTATATAAATTCACATATATACCACCAAACATAAATTAGACTTATTTGATATGCTTGTGTGACCAATTTTAAACAACTGTAGTTACATATGTGGTTTTGTAAATGACCCATCAGTTTGAGAGAGTACATATACAAGCTTGTAAGAATCTTTTAGGTGTTAAAATTCTAAACAAAATGACTTTATATATGGTGAATTGGGACGACTTTCTTTTAGAACAATTCATAATGCAATACAAAATCTATTTTAAGGCGGTATGTCATTGCAAACACGATAAAACAAGAGCTATGTATAGTTTCTGACCGTCATATGCTTAACATAATAAAATACTGGCTGAAAATACTACAACTTAGTCACAATAAGTACGTTTATATTACATACATGTATATATTGAAAAAAAAAAGATTTTGATCATGGTAGACGTAATTGATGTTCATTTATTAAAGATTTACTATGTTCCTTGGGTTTTGTTGATGCTTGGATATTTCAAGGGTAGGGAACTGTTGATATGTTCAACACTTAGCTAAACAAAGATTAAGTGACCAGTTCATCCAAAACTAGAATTCAAGATTAAATTATTCCAGTAGAGCTCTATTTTATAGACAAATCTCGTCATTCAAATTATAACCATATCTTGATTATCTAGTTTCAATGCAAATAAATTGTGTCAGTCATTTTCACGTTTACGAGTATCCCTAGTAAGTATTATTTATAGATTATAAATTGAGGCCGCAAGTTGAATTAAACCAGTTCGTATACTTATAGATGAAATAAAGTGTAATGTGTATCATATACTAGAGGACGAATTCCATTTTGTAATATAATGTCAAATTTACAAAGATTAAAGAAAACAATGTATACCAAAGAAATACTTGGTCAGACCAAATATGTTCAAATTTGTGGAACTTTTAAATTCAGAAAATTAAATAATAGTACGAAGTTTAGGAATATTTATATATAAGGCATTTGAAATCAGAGCGACATTTTCGTAATGTGATAATACAGTTTCATACATCAATACTTCCATTTAAGTATACTTCTTATACTAATACTTTCGACATTTTTCTAGTTAAGTGTAAATCGTTTATACTTGCATTAGGTTTTACTCTTACGCTTTAGTTTTTGGTAAGGGCAAGAAAAACAGTTTAAATTTTCCAACGATTTTTTATTTTTCTTATAGCTACTTCACTGAATGAATATATATCTAGTTGACCTTTGCTTTTGTCCTCTTTCGTTAAGGTTAACTGTCGGTTATATTATGTTCATTATATGTGTTATTGTATGTATATGCGTATGTAAGTGTATGTGTTATGTTGGTATACTTACAGATTTAAACGAAATTTAAATAGTTGTATACTTTATTGTTGCAGTTAAGTGTTGTCTCTATTTTTAATGCATTCGTAAAACACCTGTCAAAGTTTTAATGCGTTAGTGTTTCCCCTGAAAGAATTATGAGTACACAGGCACAAAAAAATAAAATTTTGCTCTATGTACTATCAAAATGAGTAAGTATTATCAAACATTTGAAAAATCTTGTTTATCACTACATTAGGTCAAAATAAATCTTTTGCTTATTTCTGACCTTCTCCGTATTAATTTTCAGTTAAATTGTGTTTAATTTTTTATGTTGACCACTGTTTGCCGTATGTTTTGCATTATGTATTGTGTATGTCATCATGGGCGTTTTAGCCTATATTGATGCAATACGATTGTCTTGTCTTGTCTTATAAATCGCCCCGTAGGTTGCATTAAATAAAAAGGAAATATTAACGTAACACTGAAGAATGGACAATTATCAACGGAATATTAATTTATATTCTACTATACTTTAGTTGCATCTTTAAGTTTTGTTTCAACGTTCACATACACACATTGAAGAAGGTTTTGCTTCTTTCCGGAGTATTAATATCAATTACGAAATTTCCATTTGCTTTAATGTGCTCTCAAATATATCGGCATTTAATACACTTATCTCAGCCTAGTACTATGTATTCGAGTTCAAATCGCCCGGTGCTGTTTTATTTTGAAATTACATTGTTGATTAAACTTTTGGCACTTTGCAGTATTGGTTGCATTTAAAAGGCATAACATAATTGTTGTAGAATTTCGCGATGATGTTTACAAAATGTACAGAAAGGGTTAGGTTAGGAAAAAAACTAGATATTCGACTAAACTTTTGATCAGATGAAAGGATTTGTTTAATTTAACCGTTGTTGCCACTTAATTCCCGTTCATAACGAATTTACATTTAATATAAATATAAAATAAATATTCTATTTATGTCCTCTTCAATTAAATTATGATTCTTTAAACGATCAATGAACTGTTTGGTATGCTTGATTTAATTGTTTTAATTCTGGGTTTGTTGCTGATGGATTTCTTTTCCTCAGCAAATGCCAAATACAAAGCCTTACGACTTCAATGAAATATACTGACGTAGAAGACATCAAGGCAAGCATTCATGAAGAAACAGGTTATGCCGTACAGTGAATCGGACACGAACAATGTCTTTACAACATGCATGAAGTAATACCATTTAAAACAACTTTTACCGCACGTCATCTGAGTTGTTTATGGGGAAAACGTTTTAAATCAGTTCATATTTGATAGTACTTACACACTGTCATGTAGCCAATACGGTGTTGTCATTCTTCTAAGATGGCGAACACGCAATTATGCCGCATGAAGGTGCCCTTTACTACAGCTGATTTCTATTATATAACCACTTACTAAAATTCAATTTGGGTGTACAGTATTCAAAACGTGTTGTGCACGATGCAGTCCCGTTGGACGTTGTAGTCTAAATGATATATTTGTGTACGGGGTAGTTTTGGAGAATGTATGGTGTAGTTCAAAATATTTCAATTCAAATAAGCTCGATAATACTAAAAAATTGATCATAATCCAATGTTTATGTATGTACATTAGCAATACCATACAAAAAAAGTGACAGTTGTAAATATAATTAGCTTAGGGTCCCTCACACCAAACAGCTAGATACAGTTACAGTAGAACTGACATTTCCGATCGTTTCTTAAAACCTGACCACACTTACGCTTTAAAGTAATACATCTGGTAATATTTTTTCATTTTTAGATGTTACAAAATTTTAAGAATAAATTTGAGCGGACAACAAGTTTGTTGAAATGCTAAGATAACTATATGTATTATTTTATAATGTAAAGAGTGGCTGGGAGATTCACTGTCAAATAGTCCAAGGATTTTACATACAAATCATGGTTATCAGAAATTAAATAACTTGTTTGATACAATGTGATTTCAAGGACAAGTGTTTAACTCTAACAACGAAATTTTTCTGACTAAATAAACTGACCGCGGACCATACCACTCTCTTGTAGAATTGACTAGATATACTACTCTGCAGAACATTACTGTTGAAATAGGTTTTAAGTAAAAACATTAGCCAAAATCTTTAATGTGTAGGTGTACAGAATCAAATTAACATTTTCAAGTTTTCGTTTTATGCATAAAGCCATATAATTATCAACTTTACGTAGAAAAGAAAGCATGTCAATTAACAAATCAGTATTGTTTATAGACATTTATATATAATCAAAGCCATACAACTTTTAGTGAACTTAAACTGTATTATTTTCTTTACATACATACATCTATCCTAACATAGTGAATTTGTTTTGAATTTAAGTAGTGGGTTAAAAAATAGAAATCATCTCTAGTAAAGGACACCAACCTACGGCATATCTGCGTGTCCGCCATCTTGAAATGACTATAAAAACAAAAATAATATCAAACAGGGAATGCCACGCACCAAAAACGCAGTCTCCCCAAAACGAGCCCCACAGCACCCAGAAGTGCACACACACACACACACACACACACACACACACACACACACACACACACACACACACACACACACACACACACACACACACACACACACACACACACTAGCATACAAACAAAACAACAAAAATAATATCAAACAGGGAATGCCACGTACCAAAAACGCAGCCTCCCCAAAACGAGCCCCACAGCACCCAGAAGTGCACACCACCAACACACACACACACACACACACAACATACACACATACACTACCAACACACACAAGCATACAAAGCAAACACACGAGGACAAAACGAACAATTAAAGGAACACAGTGGGGCACCGCCTTGGAACGGTCAGTGGCAAAAACACCACTGGGGAGCTTAAACCGGTTTATGGTGCGCACCCAACCTCACTCTTACCCCCACCATGTTCCAAAGTCACAGGACAGTGTAAATAAAAGTAATCCCTGCTAGGTGAATCTCTAACACACGCAATGGAAACAAACACCATACCATATCAGCTAAATGACAGTGTTGCAGATCAAGTTTTGATCTCTGCAAAACGGTACATAAAATTGAAAAACAGAAATTATAGATGTAATCCAAGAACCACAGACGTTTATTTGGACTCTTTAACATAATCTGATAGATGTTTTATACATACTTATATTGTTCTACGCATGGCAGAACAATATGATTAATCCAGTCAAAAAGTCATCAAATAATTATATTAATATTTACAGTCACATTTAATTCAAAGTACTCTGTTGATATATAAAGTCTAATTTCTTATGTAACAAATTGTGTAAATAAAAGGCTTGGACTTTGGCAGTTGTTTGTTAAACTATTGTAACTAAGTAATACACTTTTTATGTTTATACCTATGATGAGAAACTACGTCTTCTTTTGTTCGCTTTTAATCAAGTCTTAATTGCTTTCACAGACACAAAACCAATTACTACACTTTATTCTCCGTTCAGAACAAACCGATTCAAATATTAAATGTTACATGATCGTAAAAAATTGTCATCAAACTCTTCTGAGCTTACAAATCTACAGCAAAAACATATTGATGACCCTAAATTATCCAGTAGATAAAATGCATGAATAGAATATATCTCACCAAAATCGTTTTAAACGCATTTTCATTGATAAAATTTGTCACCAGAAACTCATCGCTGTCAATATCGGCTACAAAATCGAAGTATCTATGACGCTCTTTGCAGTCAAAAAGTGCGATATGTTCATCATTTCCAAGCTGATGTCGATAGTTTGTGTGACCCCTATCTTCAGGTGGGTAGGCTGCATTGCAATATTTGAACAAATAAGACCAGACCTGATAATAATGTTTACATTAAGGTAACTTGTCCAAAACAAAATGGCCACCAGTGAAAAATGATACTATTACTTAAATGTAGTCTGGTGGTCTTTTGACATAATTCACAAACAAATGACTGTTATATAAGCTTTTAAAACCTGTTTAAGTGTGTTTTGTTGCAAATATTGTTAAAACATGTCATTTCAGTTCTTGCGTTACTTACATGAAAAATATACAATTTTGTGCAAGTTTCCTGACAAATTCAAATACATGTAATGAAATTCTTCAATCTGGCACTTATTTACTAGTCCAATGTCTGCTCAAGATGCTCGACCATAGAAATAGTTGAACAGTTCTTTCAATCTTACACATCAACAGTTTATAACACATCACTAAATTTTGAAACCCACTTGCTTGAGTTATGGTTTAAGGTAGAGCACTATTGTCTTTAGAGAGTGGGGTGCATGGTTATGTTCAATTCTTATTTTTTTCCTTTAATGTAAACTGTGTTTATTTTGGTCGGGATGTCATAATATTGTAGTATACTGACACTAATAATTCATGTAAAGAGAAATATAAATCAGTGAATTATTATACATATTGAAACATATTCTTTCTAGTTGACAAAAAAAAAAAACTCAGAGTGACGCAATGAAGTTACCGATTTCACGGGAAAAGCAGCCTTCGGACATTTGTTTCATTCTGTGATTACAACTGATTGAACAATGATCAAAAAATAATGTCTTTGCTCATTTGGTATTAATTCATGAAAGGAGCACAAAAGATGACAATTATGTTTACCAGATATGATATACACCGAAAGAATATGTAATTGTGCCATCAAATAATTGTGTATGATGCTAGTATAAGTGCTTACCATAATAAAATACTGCCAATATAAATTGAAGTCAGTTTTGCCGTCAAATTATGGTATGTGACGTAATTTTGAGAGCAATGACGAAAAGGGTCTACGTATTCAGGATGGTGTAAATTTGTATCTGCTGCGCATATGAAACTGAAATGTTCGAATATTAAGCTTGAAATAGTGTTCATACAAAATATTCTTAGAGTTAATTTCTAAGTAATTTGGCCAAATGCACCCTCTCCCGCGCCGCAGGTCATATCTATGACTTATCATTTTTGCATTGTTTTATAGAGGAAGATATATACATTTAACGCATGCAAAAAATGCGTTTGTTTCACGGGTTAAACTTTTATGTGCATCCGTGCTTACTTTATGGCTTGCAGCTATCATAATTGCAATCTACGAACATTAGAGGTCATATTTATTCATTTTCCATCCAAAAAGACAGCACACCGATATATGATATAGATTAGTGTATGTTGTATGAGTCTTACCTGCATCTGGAATTTTAAAGTCTATCACATCAGCGATTCCTTCAGTTTCTTGATAATACTTTAACACACGTCGGCTCAATGGGTTAAGTGTTGTATCTTGATGTATAGTAAAACTGTCAACTCCAAAAAATCGATGTATTTCAAACCATTCTATTAGCTGTTTCGCCTGACGGGAACCGTACAAATGCTTATTACACACTGCTAGTTTGTTTCTCCCAAAATCTGGCCTCAAAGTAATTGGAGTAATATACCTTTTTTTATCTTGTGGACAAAACTCGTTGAAAAAAACTAAAGATACACCAGTTATATCTTTAGATCCGTGAATTATTGGGCACTCCACCCGTCTTGCCAAAAGCGGACCAGAAGAATAACAGCAGTGATGAGTTTTGGTCACATAAGACATAACAATACCGTTTTCTTTTTCCAATATGCAGCATTTTACCGTTTGCTTCACTAGATATCCAGATTGCCATGCTATAACGACCATCGTTTTATTGTTTACTTGACTGAATTCATGTTGTGTTGTATCAATTTTATCTTCTACAATATAAGCTGAGTATAAATATGTACTTTCGTTTTGTCCTCTGTAACTGTTTTTTTCGTTTTCCCTTGCACCGTATATGAACATATCATCTGAAAGAAACTAAAGTTGCAAAAACATTATAATACTTCACCTAGATAAAATGAATTTGTATTGTACATGGCAATCTTACGTTTCGTAATAAGTTATCGAACTTAAATGCGTTTCATATAACTTGCTTAAACATGACAAACTATTTTGATATTTAATTGTCTATTTAAGTGTAACATGGTTGAGGCAAATACCAAAACATATATAGAATAAAGAATAGTTACAATGACATCACTGTAGATAACAAAAACACTCGAAATGTATCAAGGATCACTAATTATACTACTGATAGAAGTGTATGGAATTAAAATGAATGAAGGACAACGTATACAAACTATAGACACATACAATATCAATAGGTTGAATCAATATAACCGCCTCCGAACTGTCAGTTATCCAGGCTATTGGTAATTACGGATCTATCTTAGTTTGTAGCATTTCAATCACGCACTTCGCAAGATTCAGACAAAAACAAATGCAATAATAATTTATACCCTCGCAGAGCGATGTTCTAACGTTAGTAACGCGGTACCTAAACACAAAATTGAAATGAAAGAAAACTAAAAGAAAACGAGAGCAGTTACTTAGCAAGATACTTCACACCTTTTCCCAAGTCAGAGAACAAAACACTTGCATCTTCCCTTCTCCCACCGGTCTTGTACGAGCATGATATAGGACTTTGCCATCATTTAGACCCGAACTTGAAGAAATTATCATATCATCAAGCGGGCAAGGTGTTATGACTGACTGTTTAGGAGACAACCATTAAAAACATGATGTACGTTTTAGAATGCTGGTGTTATAATTTCTCTTTATCAATGTTTGTATTGTTGTACGAAACAGTTGGTCGAAATCAAATAACATTCAATCAACTTGCAATTAATGTATATAGTTAGAGTACAGATGTGTTAAGGGTTGTAAAGCTGTAGGGTCATTTTCGATGAAAATTCAACATAAAACGATTGGCTATATTTTGTTATTTGGTCATTGATCATTCAAAACCAGGTATGTATAGTCAGCAAATATAACACAATGTTCCGCTAACAATTTTGTTTTAGAATGAGACCACGTTTAAAGTCCATTTATCTTGTATTAAAATTCTATGATTCCTTTTGTTTCAGTATAGAAGAGAATACAAATTCAGTAGATTTCCCAAAGAGATATCTGCTACGTTTATACACCGAGGACCATATGAACATTTTAACGTCATAGTATTCGTCATGTATTTAGTGATAAGCTAGGAAGTCGGTCAAACTGGGTGATGGGACACAGTCATGCTCCTCTAGCAATCCGACTGTAATGTCGAAATAATCAAGCTTAGAGTAAAATGCGTTGCTATAACTTTATCAGCTGAAACTATATAATTTTTTTCTCCTGTAGAATGATCTAAATGTAATATTGAAAAATACATTTATAAGCTTATAAAAAATCCACCTAAGTGTAACATGATTCCCGAAATTTTGATATTAATGTGGACTGGACTCAATAAGAATAGCTTTATTTTAGCTTGGATTTTAAAGTTTAAATAAACTTCACCAGCAGTCAAATAGCATCCAAGTAAAGCTGCAATTTGATAAACGGGACAATAAACGCAAACCTGTATGTCAAGAGTATTTAATCCACAAAGCCAAAAATGTCTTTTGTCTGGAGTTTAACAAATATCGTAATTATATAAATGTCAGCAGTGTCGTTAAGATCATGACGTCATAATACGATCTTCAATCTGGCTCCAATAAGGAACTTTTTAGTATTGTCATAACACTCTTTTTCATCTGAAGGAGTGTAATAAGTCCAGGTAGGGTTCTGCTTCTCAGAAGCGACGCAAGATCAAGATGCGGTCTGCTTAAAAGAGGCTAAAGGAGTCCAAGAACAGAACCGAAAGGAGCTGCAAGTGCAGAAGTGCCGCAAGTCTAAAAGTGACAGCAAGTCCAGGAAACGCAGCAAGTTCACGAAACGCAGCAAATCAAGGAGTCGGCAGCAATTCTTAGATTTCAGCAAGTCTAAGAATCGATGCAAGCCCAGGGAACGGACCTATTATAAGAAGCGCAACAAGTGCATGAAATGCTAAAAGTCTAAGAAGTGCAGCAATCTATGACACGCAGCAAGGCAAGGTAGTGCAGCAAGTGCAAGAAATGCAGCAAGTCCAAAACATCCAACTAGTGCAACAAGTTTTTTAAGCAAGCGCAGTAAGTAATAGGAGAGAAGCAAGCCTTAGGAATTGTTGGTGGTACTATAGTTTAGTTTATCTATTAGTACTAATTGATTCATTGAAAAATTACATCTTCAAAGACACTGTCGCCTTGAATGAAGACCTACTTGACACTATCCAAAATCTTGACTATAGATGCATTAAAGTGTATTCAAAATACTACAGCGATCATGTCGTTACAATTTTAGTAACACCTGTTGTATAGTAACCTTCGCAACACAAGGAGCATTGCAACTTCAAAAAGTACAGAACAGTTTTAAAACACTTTATTATCAGTGGGTGGAAATGATAAAAAGCCTTATGTATGTATTTCCGAATGTATTCACGCAATAGGTAATCCACGTCTTTTGATTTTACTGACGCCTTTGCCATACTGTCTTATCTAAGTTTGCGTACTGTTGTCGGAACGTTTTAGGTTTCCACACAGAAATCTTTAGATAAACTGACAATTTTATGGCTTGTAGCACAATAATTGTTTCATCGATTGTCTTTACCAAAAAGATTTTACAAATTGATGAATTACATTTAAAATCAATAGCGCATGAAAACTCTATTTTCCACGAATTAAATTAAAGAAATAGAATATAGTATCCCCTATAACAAAACAATATTTTAATTATCTGAGAGAGGCAAAGATCAAATATACACCCAGAAAAAAGATAAGCACCCCCTGGAAGTTATATAATGACTTCAAAAATTTGTATCATGAAATCACCTTCAAATAAACGAAGGAAAAAATGCTGTAAATCATATCAGCAACACTCTGCGCGAACTGCAAACAGTTTTGCACTGCAAAGTGAAAGTAAATTGTCTTTAAAACGACCCGAGGTTCATCTGAAGCAGAATAGTCAGGGTCAGGGTGGTCACCCAGGCACAGTGAAGGTTTACTCTGCTACTGAACGTATGAAGTACGGATGTCATCTGAAGACTCTAAATTGCATATTTTACTCTAATTCGCCACCTTAATTCTTTCTATGACCTTTACAGTTTCATACTTAAATGTGTTTTTGATTTCGGATAAAACGGCACCCGTTTATTGTTTAACAGTATTCCCCAAAAAGTCCAACATAATATTACAGTTTTGCCCTATTCTGTTTGCCAAAGGGTTGCTGTCACGGATTACATTCTTCTTACCTAGCTCAATTTGACGGTATTTTCATGATAAAGCTTCGTTAGATCAGTCACTCTAAAACTTTCAGGGGGTGCTTAACTTTTTTCTTTATGTATATATCACCAGACCCCCTTATTTGTGTGATGAAGACAGATTTGATGATTTGCATGACAATTAACAATTCCCTTCCCTATGATAATGATAACAAGGCAATGAACCTGTTCAGTAATACAGCAATACAAGAAGAATGCAGATTCATTTGAAACATATTGTACTGCCTCCGTGTATTTATTATTGCTTGCAGTCATCAATTTGTAAACGTCTGCAAGCACTAGTTGATTGAGGGTCATGGGTCTGAGTACAAGCTATGAATTGGCTCATAGTAACTGTTTGCTACAGCTAATTAAATACACATCATCTTTAAGCTTTGTGAACATAACTGTGTCAGGGTAAAGAAGTCAAACTTAATCACTGTTCAAATATGTTAATGAAAGCTTGCAAACACTGAAAAAAACTCCATACACAAACTCACTTGAACTGTACTAAGCCTTGAGTTGAAACTAGATCGAGAACAAATTGACCACAGTATGAAGAAATACTTGCCAAAATAATTTTGCAAGACAGTATTTGTAGATTTAACTAAGTTGCGAGTGATATATTGCTGCAATATTAGGTTAGCCTTATATGATGTGGTAGGATGTCAGCTTAAAATGCGCAAGACCCGTAGGTTTTATCTCTAGACTGGACATACAGTTTGCTGATTTTTCCATTATTATGCAGTGTAGTCTCTTACCGACATCCAGGAGACAAGGGTTAATTTTCATGTGGGTTGTGATGTAATATTTCCTTTTGATTTGATAAAGTGTTGACCAATAATGGACGAAATCTACATAAATTATTAGAATAAGAAAGTTATACTTTTGCGCCCTAGCTTTGGAATGTTACCGCCAGTAGAGATATGGCAGCTCCATATTGTATCAAATCAGTTCGGCTATAAAGCAAGATATAACCCTTACCTGCACATGAAGCTTAACTATTATAGCAGTGCGAGAGGACATTGGTTTGATCCCCTGCAGAGACATGAACATAGTATATGTCACCAGTCTGCTTGCTTGTCACGTAATATAGTAGAGATATAATGCAGCGCCGTTGGGCTAATTGTTCTTGCAACATGACGGAGTGTCCGTTTCCCCACGAGTTCAAATGGGGCCAAGTAGGGGCATCCACCCAGCTACACTCAGCCCGCTCTCTGCTTCCATCCCTTTTCAGACCATTCCCAGTAAACTTCTCTTACAGATCTGAAGCCTTCAACCCGTAGTACAAATCAGGGGCCCGTCTGTTGCTCCCCTTACCTGTACATAACCCCAAACTGTAAAGCGTTCGGTACCGAGGAACTATTTACCGCTTAGCTGCACCAGTTTCATCTGAACCATCCCTGTCTCCTTAGCTTGTCCTGGCTTACCGATGAACCTGCTAATACCCACTTGATGATATGTCCCGTGCCATCAGGGGCTCACGACCCATTGTCTACCCAAATGCAATGAACCTTCTTTTTTATCCGAATCACCCCACAAAGTTGACACCCCGGTTGCGTTTGTGCCTCAACACAAAATGACACACCTTGCCTAGCACATCAGGCACCTGGATGCTGGACCCTAGATGTTTCACCATTTTTGTGTTCGTGACCCCCTTGATGTGCACCCCGAGAACTGGATTCTTCAGTTTCATCCAGTGTACCACACCATAATTTGAGATAATTACAACCTAGTCTCCACTCACTATATATCTCCCGCCAACTTTGTGGCCTGCAAAGGCCTATCAAGCACTTCATACTTGAATGGTTAGTTCTAACCCTTCGCCCGACCCATCAATCATTTCCGATTTCTCAAGGGCAAAGGGTCCAGTGACCTCTTCTAACCAAAGACACATTTCCAACATCCCTCATCCCATTGCCGATCTGCATTATCTTACTTCCTGTCATCTATTACCCCATGCTGATTACCTTTTGACAAGTGGCTGGCTCGGTATAAAACTCAGTGCAGTGCTCTACTGCAAAGATCTTTTCTATCTCCGAACCCTTGTTAATAACCTTAAACCTATCAGTTGGGTTAAAGAGACACATGAGTGATGGGGACCCCCCGCCCCATGTCCAAAACAGATTTACCCCGGAGAATGTAGACGTCAACTCCCAATAACAATTATAAATCAATTGGGACCACATACAAGTTCTCGCTTAACCAGTGGGTTTCCAGTTTTGTGTTAAAGGGACCTGTCACAAAACCGGAAATAACCGTAACCCTTCAAGCAGCTAACCGTTTGACTGCTCTAAGCTTAAGGGGCTGGTAACCAAGGGACTGCAAAAAACAATAAAAAATTCGCAAAATTAATTGAATAGCAAGTAGCAATTGGCATTACACAACCAGCAGTACATAGTATAGTTCATATTTCATGCTACATAATTATACTATAATTAATTATCATGTTGATTGCATTTTGAAATGTTCGTAAACCTAGAACATTGCAAGCCATGCATTTCCATTCATCTTATAAGTTTGAAATACCTGTAGCGACATAACTTATTCTTCCTCGGAAATTCTTTATTACGCAACTTTTATCAGATAAATGCTTGATACTGCTTAAATGATCAAAAACACTGTTGTAATCTATGCAACTACTGTCCTCTATCAAAGATAGGATACTGCATTTAGACAATATAAAGTTTAACCGAGTTCCAAGTTGTCGATTAATGGGCGTTATGGGCTTTTTACATTAATCAAGACCCTTAGTATATATTGTGCAATGAGACATTAGTCATAAACTAATCGTTCTGAAATGTGGAACATATCGAAAACATTATATATTCAAAACGATTGCTAACTTTAAAAAAATTGACATCAACTTTTTATTCTACGAGCCTGTGGCATGCAAACATACAGACTGAAATTAACAAAAAGTTTGTGTTTAGCTGTCGACTTAGACACTATAAAATTATCAATTGTCAACTATTTAAGGATGCCTGCTACGTTGTGTTCAGATTTCAACTATTTTCTGAAAATCAACATACATCAAGGGAAAATATCACTATCAAAATAAAATCTTAAAAAAGGTACCTATCCAGACTTTTTTGCGCTAGGCTTAAACAAACTATGTCACCATATCTGGGAATACAGAATAATTATTAAGTCATAGTTAACTATCAGTATCTCCTGTTAATTCCATTAGGTAAAATAAAACTTTTTTATTACATGCATGTTGAAAATGATATTACTGTGATTGAAAATCACTACCAAAATTGACTCGGTACAAATATTTGTCAAAATGCAAAATGTTAAAATTGCATTACCCCACCCATTTATTTTCAGAATGGCACTTAATGCATGCATATCGATGACCTTTAAATCAGTGAAGGGATTTCAACTATTTTCTGAAGATCCACGCCTCCTCGAAATAACATAATTATTCTCGCCAACAGTACTCTACCTAAGACTTGTATCATGGCTACTTAATATTTGTATAGGAAAACACTGTGCTGTATTTCTGATAATTTGAACTATGTGTGGAGGCGGAGCTTAGACTGTGCTCTATCTGTAATAGAGAACTCTGAATAGTAAACAGTTTTCAGATTTTTTATTGCCTTAGTAGATATAAATGTTTTTTGATTTAAAAGAATAATTTGGAGAAGTCTTCATCGGCTGGTCAAAAACAATATAAAACATAAATACACTTGCTCCGGTATATGATTTGGTAGGCTTTATAACACTTTAATACATGTATTGATTTTCTTTCAGTAAAAAAGACTGAGGTCGCTACCAAACAATTTTGATACGTCACACGTTATACAAAACTATTTGTTTAATGCAAGTGTGTTGGGTACAAATTAGGTGTCTGTATATTTGTAAGTTATAAAATAAGGGCACATGATTTACACATACTTAGCTTGTTTTGTTTGTTTCGTAAGACATGCAATCTTACCTATTAAGATGTTGCCATATTGCATACCAAGTAAACAGATCATTAAAGAGGAAGGAAGACAGGAAGGGTATTCTGCTTTAAAACCTACATATTTGTTAAATTGCATTATGTTAAAGTTAAATTACCCCACTCGTTCTTTTCTGAGAAGTTATAAATTAATTAAACTTTGCGACCTTTCAACAACTTTCTGCCATTTAGAACACTCAAAGTTGAAAATGTCATTATCAAAGTTAATAAAAAAACTGTACCTATCCAGATCTTTTCTTATCACAAGCATTTATAGGCCTTCACAGCCATGGGAACTTACAAAGTTCATGACTTTATTGTTGTCAATGAAGATAACGACATACAAGGAACTAACCTATCATAATGACACGCTGTTGTCATTAAAGTCTTGAAATTAAAATCTCTAAAATATTCTTATTTTGCAGACAAATTTGTGACATTACTTGAACTTATGTTGGATAACCCAATCTGCTAATTTTTAAAAATATCAACACTTTTGTAAATTATTTTACTCTTTATAATACCAAATAGACTGCAATATGTACAAAGTAAACGTTATTTATATTTCTTTTATTTACATCAATCAAAAGAACAGTCAGTAATACATATAAATGATACATAATTACCAGGTTTAAAATGGTTTTCAAGAGATGACTTCCAACTTTTAAAAACACTTTCACAATCCTCTATAAATATATGGTACATGTATATTGTGACGACCTAGGGATGAATGCAACACAGTTTCTGTAATTTGTCCCGTTTTTTTCAGCAATCGCTCCATGTCACTATATACTTAGAATTGACAAATAGCAATTGGCAAAGAAGCAATTGGCAAATAGCAAAAAGCAATTGGCAAACAGAAAAATGCAATTGGCAAACAGCAATTAGAAATAGGCAAATGTCAATAAGTAATAGCAATTAGCAATAAGCAATTAGCAAAAAAAAACAAACATAATATCAAACAGGGAATGCCACGTACCAAAAACGCAGCCTCCCCAAAACGAGCCCCACATCACCCAGAAGTGCACACCATCAACAAAAACGACTGCAGTAATTACACTTTCTACTATCAGATCTATCATACAAATAACACAGATAACAGTTTTATTTTATCTTTATGCACGAAAGTAATTCTGAAATATTTTTATATTATTGTTTGCATACCTGATTTGAGAGAATAAAAAAGGAAGTCCATAAGCTCGTATAATACTCGGTATAACTATACGAAGTTGTTATCACAAAATGCCTCATAATATATTGAATAAAAGAAATAACCCACCTGCACAATTATATAGTAATATCCAATAACTGCTATTACCACTGAAATGAAGGCAGCATATTTATAAATTGCCACTGCTTTACTTAATTCATAGACATCAAACAACTTCATTTTGATGAATTTCCGCTCGTAATAATAATAATGTATTAAGTATTCAAATATCGGGAAACCGTTCTTTAATTGTTTTATATTGAACATACATTAAATCGTACACAGTTGTCTAAAGACAAAAGCGATTGTAAGCTTTATCATAATCCGCGTACTTCCATGGTGGTCAAAGACAAATTAAAACCCGAACACTTTATATTTCCCCTATCATTTAATTCGTTATCTTAGTCGTTTAACAATAGTTATCTGTAAGTGAGGAAGTTTTTGAATATTTAAAAGTATAATGTGTCTGTGGATGGAAGGTTTAAATTGGTACCGACCATGCGAATGTTATTTGACCATCTGGCGAAATTCAGCAAAACTCTCACAAGCACCTTTCACCTACATGAAAGTAAAATAATAATATTTACAATGTGAATTTCTGCACTTTCGCATAATGTAGATGTCGATGTCATATATATATATTTAAACCTGTTGGGGAAAACACAAACACACAATAAAATCACTTGCCGATCTTATAATGAAAATATAATACTATCTTTACATTGTGAATTTCTGCACTTTTGCATAACGTAGATGTAGATTTCATATATAGTTAAAAGCATGTTTCATGATCTAAACTTGTTGCGGAAAGCAAAAACACACAATAAGATCGCTTACTGGTATTATAAACTAAATCTTTAAGTAATCAGTAATTAAGTTTATTTAATTTATTCATTTTTTTAAATTCGATTTTTTCTTTTCATGATTTAAAAATGAATATCGTATCATTCAATTATAATTGTTTATAGATATCGGTATAAATGAACTGAAAGCTCCATACTTTCCATTCAATGATTTAATCTTTTGTTTACAAATGCTCTCGAAGTAGATACTCAGGTTAGATTATAGATTATTCGATAAGTGGTTCCTTTGTCTACGTCACAGGAGCAGCTTTATTACGTCACAGGAGCATATACCCTCGGGCCAGAACTGTCATTTTTCTACTTCTAAACATATCAGAAAAATCGATGTTCCAGTTAAGCCTGACGACGAACAGACTTAAATATGTTCTTATGCCCTTGAACATATCTCATTGTAAATCGCTTGGCTTTCTGCAATTGGTGATACATTATAATCGGATACTTCATTTGTCATAATTCTTTATAGCGCAATGACTTTAGTAATAATTATTCATACTTCTAAATGAGCTGTAGTGATAAGTGCTGGCTCTTAACCCCTGACCCTGCTTGAGATACACTCTTTCGCATGAAAACCGATTATATCTCCTCGATGGTGTAATCAATACATTGATGATCAAATATTCACCTAATTGATTAATCCTATCACAATCACAATTCAGCAAAACACTCTCAAAACACCTTTATAAATGTCTAAGACGGCAGTTTATTCAACTTCAACAAACGCAATATAGAATTAACATTTCACTTACTAAAAGAGAATATATAAAACGTTTGTTAACTGAAACAAAATTCGAGTATCGGTCCTATCACAATCACAATTCAGCAACACTCTCAAAAACACATTTATAGATGTCTAAGACGGCAGTTTATTCAACATCAACACGCAATGTATACTCAAACGCAAAAGAAAGTGTGCATAGAGGGTTTTCTTTATTTGCCTGATATCCATAATATAAATTATATGATGTTTGGTATCACTGTTAAGCTTATTCAATTGCCTACAAACCCACTTAACCTTTCTTTAAATAGCGGTTTCTATAGATGCACAGAATTCGGTTACATGTATCAAGGGTCAAAATGAAAAATCCGCAAACTGTGATATTGATGTAATTGTGAGTATAATCACGTTTTACAGCTCTCCTAATGGTTTTGTTGTGATGATCTGATAAATACCGGGTATGGCCACCAGTTGGATAACCTGTACACTACGACGTCTCATGGAATTGACGTAACGCTGTAAGACGTGTGCAGGAAAGTTGTTTCATTCAATCTGCAGATCATTTTGTAGCTCCTGCAAATTGTTGACGACATATCTTGACCTAACTCTACGACCAAGAAGATCCCAAATATGCTTGATTGGGTTGAGGTCAGGAGAAACGGTTCAAACGAGCAACGCGATGACGTCGTACGAGCACATTACCAACGTAAGCTCGTCGTGTTGTGTGTGTGTGCGTGTGTGCGTGTGTGTGTGTGTGTGTTTTGGTGGTGTGCACTTCTGGGTGCTGTGTGTGTGTGTGTGTGTGTTGTGTGTGTGTGCGTGTGTGCGTGTGTGTGTGTGTGTGTGTTGGTGGTGTGCCCTTCTGGGTGCTGTGGGGCTCGTTTTGGGGAGGCTGCGTTTTTGGTACGTGGCATTCCCTGTTTGATATTATTTTTGTTTTTTTGGTCTGATAGGCCGAACACAATGACCCAGACGCCTCAGAACGGTGTCCCAGCTAATACCGTACTGACTCGCTGTAGCGATAGCGCTTTGGAAACGACGCCTGGTGTACGTCAGTTCAAAATGACAGTCTAATATGACGTTAGTTACACGAGGCCTGCCGGTTCGAGGACGATCGGCAACTGTTCCTGTTTGCTGAAACCTGGCACTAAGTTTACTTACAGTTTTTCTGTGGCAATTAAATGCCCGTGAAACATTATCGACGGAGTCACCTCTGCTAAGCATCATCAAATCTTCAAAACGTTGACGCTGAGAGAGTCTGGGCATTGTGAGTTTTGAAAATATTCAAATCGCTGTGTGTTTTTCTTACTCCTAGAAGTTGTCAGAAAGTAATGCGAGATTATTTGACCGATTTCACATTTGTCCTGACACTGCACGGGCAAATCATGCAAAAAGCTTGTATAGGGACGTTACGTAACATTTAACTTAAATACTGACCGATGTAGCCATTGTTAAACACAGTGACAGGCGTGCTTCACATGATACACATATGAAAGGTTTATAATCGATATAACTTTAGTTATCTTAAAAAGAAACGTGCACACTTTCTTTTGCGTTTGAGTATAGTATTAACATTTAACTTATTAAAAGAAATATATTAAAGTTTTGTTTGTTAACTTAAACAAACTGCGACTATCAGCATTTTGTTACGGTGATACAACTGATAAAAGTCAAGAGAAAAGCGACCTGCAATTCGTCGTTTCTTATAATCAATAAGTGTATATTAGTAATGAACTTTATTAAATTTAATTATTTTTTAATTCAAGTTTTTCTTTTCATGTTTTAAAAATGAATTTCGTATCATTCAATCATAATTGGAACGATACCAAAAATTATTGTCGAATCCTCAGGTCAAGGTTCACCATGTGGAGATGTTTGATCATCCTCCTCCAGTGTGGTCGTCGCCTCCTTTGTGACAGCCTATGCTCGTTTAGAACTCCTGCTAGAACGCCTGGGCGATCGTGTCTTGTATTTTGATACAGACAGCTGTATGTACATTAACGACCCAGAACAGTACAACATTTATGTTGTGGACAGTCGACTAGGTCAGTGGACCGATGAGGTTCAAAACGGACACACTGTCAAGTTTGTCAAACTAGGGCCCAAGAACTATGGTTATGAATACATATAAAATGGAGAGAGACACACCAAATGTAAAGTCAAAGGTATTACTCTTGATTACGATACCACAAACCTCGTCAATTTTGATGCCATGGTAAACTATGTACAGGACCGTGAACACCATTCGTTGGTCGTGGAGTATCCATCGCGCATCAAACGGCACCGGGACCGTAAAGTGACCAGTGAAAACCAGACCAACACCTTTCGATCAGTGTATACCAAACGTGTGGTGGTGGAGGACGGTGCCTTACGGTTACGCTCACCATTCCTTGGATGATAACCATGGCAGACGTATTACCCCAAGCTATAGCACAGCGAGTTTTTCATGATTTTGTAGAAGAACCATAGATCTCTTTGGAACACATCATACACGTTGAACTGTATACAGCCGTATTGAGTTATGTTTCATTACGGGAATGCACCTTATCAGAGATGTTTGATCCCTTTAAAAGGGCCGTGAGCATGGCAATGGCGAACGGGGAAGTTCATTAATCTGACGGCATGGAGGTTGTATGTCGTCCATAACCCTCTTGTACACGCGTGTCTCGAGGACTGGAACAAAGGAGGAGGACAATTCTGTTCACGCCTCTGGTCACTTGATGTATTTGAAAGCCATTCAATGTCACGACTGGGACAGGTATGTGGTGCAGCGTGATCACCTGGCTTAACAGATACAACAATGAACCCAATGGTGTTATGATATAGATTTTAAATAGTACTTTTATTTCGCCGTCATGGAGCAGAGAAGCAGACGCTTTTTCGTCATGAAGCAGTGCAGAAGCAGACGCGTTTTCGAGGTGCCTGTCTACAGAAGAGTATTGATCTATGCTTTTAAAATGATAACACTCGAACAACACCGTCTCAGCGTGGATTATAGTTCGTGGTTGTTGAGGAATAAATAAATGTGGACAGACTTCGCTATATTCAAGTCTGTGACATGTATATGTATCGACATATTCTACCTTGGACGGAGAAAGAATGAATCAATGAGTGCGTGGATAACTCGGCAATGATTGCATTTTTGACAAAGATACAGACTTAAAACAAAAACAAAAAAAAACAATGTGATGATGTTACACTGTTACACATGTTACAAAGATGTTTTCAAAAATGTTACCTAGGTTTACTTCTTTTGTTCATGTGACACATGAAAATAAAAAGCGATCCAAAGCCATTGGGTTGTCATTATTCTTCTGTCTCTCATGGAGAGCGCATTACTGTTTCAACACCCTT
Organism: Saxidomus purpurata; assembly: GCA_022818135.1. Classification (NCBI taxonomy): domain Eukaryota; kingdom Metazoa; phylum Mollusca; class Bivalvia; order Venerida; family Veneridae; genus Saxidomus; species Saxidomus purpurata. The sequence continues at coordinate 1,177,731 of JAFMSR010000002.1, read as the reverse complement.
GTAATATTTTTATTCAGGCCCTAGTGGGTCGGGTAAAACCCAATTTGTAAAGCGGTTACTGGACTATAAGGAAAATCTATTTGATACCATTCCTTAGCAAGTGGTCTGATGTTACAAATAATGGCAATCCACGTACGCTCTTTTGCAAAAAAGTTCACCTTCGATCAAGTGTATCGAAGGCATTCCTGATGACGAGGAAGACTCGGTGAGTGATGTTTCCGTGCCTCATTTGATAGTCTTTGACGATGTGTTAGGCGATAAGGATGAGGAAAAAACCAAGTTGTGGTTAACACGAAAAGGACATCATCAGAATGCGAGTGTGATCTATATCACACAAAACATGTTTTAACAATCGAAAGCCAGTCGTACTCTGCGTTTGAATGCCCATTATATGATTTTGTTTCAAAACACCAGAGACAAAGGTCAGATCAAAACGTTAGCGAGTCAGATTCAGTTGCCTAATTTACTTGCGGCCTACCAAGATGCCATCTCGAGACCTCATGGGTATTTACTGATTGATTTTCATCCTAAAACACCAGACATGTATCGGCTACGCACCGACCTGTTTCATCATTGGAGGGCAGGGGAGGAGCATGGTCCTGTGGTGTACACAGGATAAAAGGGACGGACTGACTTTCAGTAGGTCATTCAGGTCCTATTCACCATGGTGTACACACCGAGAGCCGTGATTGAAGCTTTGGAAACGCTCAGTCATTAGCATGATCCTGCAGTCAGACAATAGTTACTGCAAGCTGGCTTAGAAGAAATGATCCGATGGTTTACACTGGCAGCCAGAGTGATTATGCAAAAGAAAATTCACTTGCCGAAACAAACGATGAACTTTATGAAAAAAACATCGGGAGACTATCACACAGTTAGCCGATAATCAGGTGGATGCCAACACAACGTGTCAACTCATTTTGAAACTGGGTGGTAGTGGATTTCTGAGTCGAGTGACGATTCGTAGTTTTTTGCGCTCGGATGAACAGAAAACCGTGATAAACTTTTGGAAGAAAACTCAGAAGATGAAAGCAAAGAAAAAAGCCTCTCCGAAGAAAAGACCCCCGAAAAAAACAGAAAAGGTCGTCACCCCGAAAGATAGATGATCGATTTGTGACCCGACGTCGAATAAAAAAGGTACAGAGACTCTCGCCGAACCCTCTATCCTCTCTAACAATGAGAACCCCAATGAGAACACCTTTGGGAACACACATGAAAACACCCATGAGAACCCCCTCGGGAAGTCCTGTGAGAAAAGTGTCTTTCAGTCCTCTGAGAACCGCACTGGGAAGTCCACTGGGAAGAGCACGACGAGGACTTTAATACCTCGATCCAGCATATCCAGCAGCAGATCCAGCAGCAGATCCAACAGTGGATCCAGCAGAAGTAGTTTTTCTCGTCTTGGCACTTGGTTGTCCTTGGGATCTTCCTTGGCAGACCTCCATACGCCTTCACTACCAGGAACACCTCGGATGTCTAGAACACCCTCTCGACTTTCTACCAGCAGCAACAGAAGGAGCAGCCAGGGGGATCTGGCTCGATTTTCACCTCTCACCCATGGTATTTAGTATCTGAGACACTCTGAATGCTAAATAAATCAGTGATGCCTCTAAAGCTGTCTTTAAAAAAAAACCTCTTTTAAAATAGAGGTACACATCGCGCTGGACTTCATTTCGACGTTAGACTCGGAGCAAGATGGTCAGCAACATAAAAACAATGATCACCAAACGCAAAGGACCGTTAATTAAAAAACACGGTGCCATGGTATTGCCTCTCGCAAGCCCCCGCATCTTTACGCAAGAAGATTTTGAAAGAAGCACCCAAGGAGCTGATCCATTGCGTCGGAGAGTGCTGTCACAATGTTTTAAAAGGCAATGTGTCCCTGTCAAAGGCTAAGAAACGACAAATGCATTCCAAGCGTCGACAACTCCGTCTTTTAGCGGACAAAAAAGTATCCATTCAAAACAAGAAAAAAAGGTGTTGAATCAACAGGGAGGATTTCTACCCGTACTACGCATTTTAGCTCCTGCTTTGGCACCTGTCGTAGGCAGCGTATAACAAGGACTCGTACCTACGTAAAAATATGAATAAGATGGTCATTGTCCCCTACAAAATGTTAGAAGAGATACAGCAGAGGAAAGCAGAGCCGTCACGACCGCAACTCCCACACAGCTCTCAGGTCGTGCACACCGTGGATTTACAGAATGTGATGCAGTCTGCACTACAGCGGGACGACCTGTCGGAGTCAGAGAAAAGCTCAGTTGTATGGGGGAGTGTTTCCGCGGGCTCATAAGAATGACGTACAGCCTCAGAGTTCGACTCTCACAACAGCAGCACCATCACCACTACCACCACTATCACCAACTACAGAAGAGGAAGAAGACCCCACGACGATTCATAATCGTATCATGGATAGCGTGTCCGTCACGATGCAACGGAAAGCCAAATTACTTCTACACACTTAAGAGTAATCATCACATGTGTTTGGACCGTCAGGGTGTGTTGCAATACCAAGGCACACCCGTGGCAGGATCCAATGTCATTGATCTGGTCAACGATTTGCTACGTCATCGCAAAGACTCGAAACCCCAAGGATGGGAAAAATTTGCTCAAAGAGATCAATGTTCGGACCCTGCAGATGAGGAGAGTTGGGAGGCAGAAGCAAATGAGCCAGCCGTCTCACTGATGACACCGCGTCCAACCGTCAAGAGACGGTATAAAACCAAGGACTCCACACCTTCTACCTCACTGTGGGAAAATTGGAGATGGAAATGAAGCGGGTGGATCGACTTCGCCAAATTTACTATGATGTTCAACACCCGGCTGCCTTTTTGGGGGTAGGTGACATGTACAAAGCAGCTCGAAAACAGGACAAAGTTATCACCCTGAACTATGTCCAGTCCTGGTTACAGCGACAGAAAACCTACACGTTGCACAAACCGATTCGCCGTAAATTTGCAAGAAGAAAAACAGTGGTGGGAGGAATCGATCACCAGTGGCAAGCGACTTTAGCCGATTTACAATCACTCCTGAAAGACAATGATCAGTATCGGTATTTACTCTGTGTCATTGATATGTTTTCAAAAAACGCCTGAGTGGTCCCTTTGTAATTCAAGCTTTCAAGTTCATCCTGAAAGAGCGAATACCACAGGCGCTGCAAACGGACAAAGGATCTGAATTCAAAAACAAAGAATTTCAATCCTTTTCAACAACAAATGACATTCACTTCCTCACCACTGAGAATCCAGAGACGAAAGCCAGTATAGTGGAACGATTTTAACGCACCTTGAAAACACGGGTGTGGAAATATTTCACGCATAAGAAGACCCGAAGGTACACTGAAGTGTTGCAGAATGCTTAAGGTCCTACGTGACACTGCATCAAGCCCTTGGGGCTCTCGGTATCAATCGGACCATGAGCCTTACGCTGGTCGAGTTTCAAAACGGCTACGCACTATGGGGATTTGATCTGACAGCAGACCAAGGGAGTGAAGAAGGACAGCTCTATCCTATAAAAACGGGGAACCTACGCATAGAGCTTCAGTTTACTACACCATTCGGTGACCCCATCAACGTGCCCGTGTTTGCTGAATTCGGCAATTAGATTGAAATTAACGGTCTCAGAGAAGTGATCACGGACTATTATTCATACGATTCATCATCATGGAAGAGGACTATGAGAAATAGCTAGAGAAAGCCTTTATGGAGGCCGTATCTACACCCTCTCCCGCGATAAAAGTATGAAACGGATCATTTGGACAACAATTCGGACCAAATTCAAAGGGATCTAGAGACAACCGTGGTAGACACCTTGCAGCCATTGATTAGAAACCACGTCACAATAAAAAAGTATTGAATGGCTCGTCTTACATAGTGACATTTATTGGTCATAATGTGTTCATAATGCTTGTTTCAATGCTTGTTCATAATGCTATGTTTACGTTGTTCTTGTTAATAATTAATTATTCAATAAAAGACATCAAAACTAAAACGTGTTTCCTCTTTTTTTTGTCAGACACAACCGACATTTCCCCATAGGAGGGCCTGCTTTCTAATATAGGACCCTACCAGGATTGGTTCAGTAATCCTGGTACCCCTGTGTATGGGGAAAATTCCCATAGAGACACCACAGGGTGTCATACTGTCCCCATAGAGTCCACATACACGATGACATACTGCCCATACACGGTGACATACTGCCCATACACGGTGCCATACTGTCCATACACGGTGCAATATCACACATGCAAATCCTCAGTACCAGACTGTCCATAGAAACATAGACATAGAGGCCCTTCTCGGTACCATACCACATTCAAATCCCCTTAGGGTGCCATATATCCACATATCGGTGCATAGGGTGCCATACTGTCAAAACCAACCACAATAGTGTCCTCATAGGATTCTCCATACTGCCTCATAAATTTCCCATATCACCAACCCTTCATCATCAGCCCAAAGCGTTACTAGTTTAACTCGATCGGTTTCTACTAATAAACTTATACATAAATTAGTTTGGCTTCTCTTAAGTGACAGGCTAATTTAAAAAAAAAACTTATTATTATTGGTGCAACGATATACCGGTATACCGGTATATCGCTATTTGGGCAGATACATACTGCGATACGAATGATCGTACTGCGATATTCAGAGTTAAATGAACTACTCACTTTACTCAAATGCTATGCATGTAAAATAAAATAAGAAAAATGAGGAAAAGATCTAAGACTTTGCCACTCGTTGGTTACATATAATATAACTTGATTAAAGTCAATTTAGCTTTTAATAGGCAGTTAAGGGATACTTTATGATCAATTTGTGGCACTGTATTTACGGTAGCGACTTTTTTTTTTCTATTTTCTTGCTGTATCGAAATATTCGCAATACGGGTTTGACTGTATCGTTGCAACACTAGTTTAATGTAAAATCATTGAGCTGGTTTATTACAGTTTGTTCCTTTATTTCGACAAAGGTTGGTGACCAAAATTCAAATAAGTAAAGAAATGCTGTAAATGTTACTGTTATTGTTAGACTTACGGCAATCTTTTCGAATTCTTTTGTACCGTCCAGTGTTTATTTGTGGAATGCGCGACCATAATATATAAGGTACGCTCCAACATTATCTTGTGTTAAATATAGATTTAAAAGTACTTTGTTCAAAGAAATTGAAGCACTTCCATTTTATCATAAAGGCACACTTATTTTTACTCTTCATCATACTCGTTTAAGACATGGCTGAAGCAACTGAAATGCAGATTTGTTTAATAACCACTTAAGAGGAACTGCAACCTGCGACTGTAAAAGCGAAATACATTACTTTTTTTCAAATGTCCAATGTCTTAAACAAAAGAATCATTCTTAATACCTGCTGCACAGGAACAAGCTCCGGCCAACAATCTTACCAAGGAATATATAATATGGAGGAAGACGGTTCCCTACTGCAATACTTGTTGTAGTTTTATCTCTGATTGATGTGTAAGCTTGTTGAGTAGTTTTTTTCATATTACTTGGATTACCAGTCTCGTCAATGTTACAGATGTTTTCAGGCTTATCAGCGACACCATTTATGTCCATCATATCTTCAAAGATGTAGAAATATGTATTTTGAACATCTTCAAAAGTTGATTTAGCGCGAATCATTGAATATTTCTTGGGTCTACATAATGGTAATTCAGGATATTTTAAAGCTTTCAAACCAATACTGGGCAAATGTAGGATAATTGTTATCTTTTTATATTTACTCATTGCAAACTTCTGTAGAGAGGTTCAAGTATATTTTTCTTTAATACCCATACCCGATTTTTCCTGTTAACAGATGGTGCGAACCAAGATAAAGTTTATCTTGATTTGCGCCATCTGTTAACAGGAAGTATGAACAAAGCGTAGCGGAAGATCAATTCGGTAAGTTGCGCAATGTTTTTAAAAATCATCGGTATTTAGTATTCACCTATAATTTGGTTACATGGGATATATAAAATGTAAAGAGAATGGCAAAAACCTTATATCGGCAATTATCGTAAAATTTGCGTAAAACTACCACATTAATACTAGAACGTTACACAGAACAGAAGCATTCGCTGTCAAAGGCATCAATGATAAAGAGCAATTTAACTTGCACATTCGATATGCGAAAAAAGAAAATTGCGTTTAAAATATGTTCAATTGTGTCAAAATTATGCATTGCTTTGGTCATATTCAACTTGCTTTATCCAGCCACGAAAAACAAGAGGCAAACACTAACTACAATATTTCTAGATATTACAAAGAATAGATCGTGCAAAGAAATATCTTTTCCAGTCGGATGCTTGGGCAGCAATGTATGGCTTAATATAGATTCTAGCAAATCGATGCATATTTTTTCTGCATACTATGTTGAAAGCCAGAAGAGGGTTTTCGTCATAGGTACAAAGCCAGCTGGAAGGTTTGATTTAATTTGCCAACTCTGGTTTAGAAGCAGTGACAAAAAGTATATTTCATTACTTGAAACGAGAACGGAGACTCGAGTTCCGGATATACTCCCGAGCAGGTTAGTTGATACTTTAAAAACATTACTCTTTTGTATACCTTGACTACATTCACATACTTTATTCCTTTTCAGCGATTCACCTAATATAACGTATTTAAACTCGGCAACTCTCATTATACACAGAGGTCGGAACGTAACAGTTGTCACACGGAGCGCAAGATACACGCACGATAAACGCACGAAACACGCGCATTGGACCTACGGTAAATACACGATAGACGATTCAAAACGATACACGATACTCACGATATACGAAGCGTACGCTATACGCTACACGATATACGGACTACATGTAATACGATTACTTTCACAATTATTTTAATCAAACAGAAAACATAAGATCAATCAGAGTCTTGGCACCTTTACAATAGAAAGATTCACAGTTTTTATAGGTGCGAACTATTTTAACTGTAAGTGTCAGATTTGAACATGTGCGAGTAAATTGATCCTAAAGTGCGAGAAAGCGGACGTAATTAAAGTTAATTGCCGTCAACACGCTTCGTTAAATCAACTCTACATGAAATGCACTGAGTATTTGTCTTCGTGACAGCAAACAGAAATATTATTTGAATCAGTCGGTGTCATTTATAGTTTAAATTCAATTCATTTTTTTTAAAAGGTTTACCCTATACAAGAAGGTAAAAATGAATATTATTATTTATTCTATATCTATTTTATTGATCCAATCGTGAACGTTTATTTGCAACACGTGACCGTACAATACATTACCATATTGGACGCACGTGCGTACAAAAATCCTGTATTTTTTCCATATTTAGACGGTTCAACAGTCCCATGTTAAACAAACGATAAAGCCCGAAACGCGTGAAAATGATCCGAATGAAAATCGAGTGAAGTAGGCGCTCTATGTACAGAGTTTGTTTAAGCGTCTTGAAATCAGGATTATTTGTCGTTTGCTTGTAAACACAAAACGAGGAAAACGCAGAAATACAATATTCGAGAATCATTTTTAATTTAAACTAAAATAAAATAGATATAGAATACAAAGGTTATTTAACATTGTACTTTACAATACGGAGATATATTTGGACTCGTACCTAGCTGAGAAAACCATATTGGATTCGCCTAGCTGATCGTCCAATATGGTTTTCTCAGCTGAGTACTCGTCCAAATATATCTCCGTATTGTACACTACAATGTTAAATAACCTAATATTATTTTGTGATTGGATTCGTTGATTCGTCCTATTATTTTCACTAAATCGGTTAAAAACACTTCGTAACATCATACCCCCATCATCCCGATTTAGTGTTTCGATGCAGGCATACCTTGTAAACTGTAGTTTAGAGAAGGAATGCCGTAACAACAGCAGTTTCAATATTGTAAAAAAATACGTTCTTTCCTTCAGTAAAATCAATTCATTTCATCATTATCGCCCGTACCTACACTTAAAATAAAATAATAAAATAATGTACTGTGAAGTCAGTACTTGTTTTGCTGAACTGTACATGCTGAGCAAAACGATTCACGATTAGAAACAACATCGAATCGCAAACCGTAAAGGCCTATCGTGTATAGGAAATCGTATATCGTGTATCGTGTATAGTATATTGTGCACGTTGTTGGCATTCTTCCATACACGATATACGATTGGCAGATTGCACGATGAGCGCATGCACGTTATATGCACGATATATGCAAATTTTGACAACTGTTACGTTCCAACTTCTGTATTATATGCCTATAGAAATCGCAATTTTGGTTAAAATATGCATACACAATTTGTTCAACTCCTTGTATCTCTTCGAAAAGAAAGTTTTGCTTTAACTTTTTCTGTTTAATATTACCTTGTCTAGATTTATTATCTGTCCCTCTGTCTCTTTCTGTGTCTCTCTATCTCTCCCTGTCTCTCTCTCTCTCTGTCGGTCTATCCGTCTATCGCTCTCTCCGTTATGTCTTTGTCTCTCTTTGTGTGCGTGTGCCTCTCTCTCTCTCTCTCTCTCTCTCTCTCTCTCTGTCTGTCTCTCTGTCTCTCTCTGTCTCTCTCTCTCTCTCTCTCTCTGCTCTCTACTATTGCGCAAGCTTGTCTCCAGTAATAGGGTATTAAATAAAATACAGTAGACTCCCTACATTCCGAACCCCTAAGAAACCGGATACCTAAAAATCCGGCCGATTTTTCTCCGCCCTTTTTTTCTCCATTGTCACTAATGTTAATATTCCCCCGAAAATCCAGTCCCTCAATTTTCCGAATTTCGGCCGATAGTTTTGGTCCAATTATGAGAGTTGTGGCGATTATCTAATATGCACAGTCAGTCACAAAGAATAAGTGTGAATAAGTTTATAATATGACCATAATGCCGAACAATACAATTTGTCTATCAAACGAGCTGATAATTAGATTTCATCTCAAGATTGTTAGATTCATAAAATCGATCCTTATTTAAGACATTTCGCTCAGATTTGTTCGAAATTTAGCAAAACGATAGAGCCCCTTATTTTTTGTGTCGTAGTAAATCATGACAGCGGAATTTTAGTAGGGATTTACAATCATCATGTCGGAATATATCCAGGAAACGAAAAATTAATGTGTTTAGAGTGCTGAACAGAACGAACATAAGTTTTATTGTTAATTTATTGTTTTCGTCTGTATTTTGAAATTCACGATGTGTTATTGTTACGTCGCGCCGGATGATGCTGACATTTAATTACAATGTACATGTATTTTAGCTTTTAACTTTGTAAATGTTATTTTAATGTTTTATGGGTGATGACATGCGTTGGAATGTTTTAATATGTGTTTTAATAAAGTCGATAGTGAAGTAATTCATGTTTGCAATGAAGACTGTCGCGATTCATGAAACAGAGGAATGACCAGAGGTTAGTAACTTACAAAATCTCATCCCCCGAAAATCCGGCCACCTCGGAAAACCGGCCGATTTTTCCCCGCCGAAGGCCGTCCGGAATTTCGAGGTTCTAATGTACCATGAATAAATTACAGCGTAAATTAAAAAAAATGTTATGTTTTTGCAAGTTTGATGTTTGTTTTAATGTAATTTGTTTCTCAATTTCTTTATTCCTGACGGTTAATATCACAGACAATCTATTCTATCATATAGAATAGTATTCTAATAGCACGTTCTTTTAAATTTTCAAATATTGATAACAAAAAATATATTCTTTTAGTGTTGCCTTTTTTATTCTGTTTCATTTGTTTACTGTGGAATTGATTCGATTTCAGCTAGATAAGTAATATCTTGTTATTTTCATGTTTCCGTTACGTAAAATTTAAGTGGTGTACAAAACACCCATCCATTGCCTATCTTTACGATTTAATGATGTAAACTTACATACATTATTGTTAATGTTACCATGTGTCATGATTGTTTGATTAAAACCTACACAATGCATTGTTGATGTAGACCTGTTATGCTTTAGTGAATGTAAAACTATATTATACATTGGTGATGTTAATCTGTGTTATGCTTTGGTAAATGTTAAGCGACATCATACATTGGTGATGTAAAACTGTGTTATGCTTTAGTGAATATAAACATACATTATGCATTGATGGTGCTAACCTGTGTTATCCTAAAATGAATGTAAATGCACATTATAGGTAGGTAATGTAAACCTGTTTTCCGCTTTAATGAATTTAAGCCTACATTATGCATTTGTTGTGTAAATGGGTAATGCTATGGTGAATGTAAATCTCATTATGCGTTGGTGAAGTTAACCTGTGATTTGATTTAGTGAATGTAAACCTACAGTATGCATTGGTGAAGTTAACATGTGTGGTGATATAGTGAATGTAAACCTACAGTGTGCATTGGTCATGTTATTATGTGATTTGATTTAGTACATGTAAACCTACAGTATGCATCGGTTAAGTTAACCTGTGTTATTATATATTAGGGATGGCAACGAGTACCCGGTTGACTGGTTACTCGATCGAACGTCCGAGTACACGGTAAGCAAAACGTTAATCGAGTACTCGGTAAGCAAAACGTTAATCGAGTACTCGACATTTTTTTTGCAAACATCACCTCATACATTAAGTCATAAATCATCGCTATTTAGAAGTACGATCTGACAGTTTGTTTAAAAAAAGTGTATGATAGCAATAACACTGTGTCGCCTTTGTGTTTGTTAAAAAACTGTCTATGCGGGACTTGCAATTTTAAGTCTTAATAACTTAATAAGCTAATTATGCCAGTAGTTAAACTCGTTTGCGGAGATAAGATAGTTTTTACGAATCAGCAGACAAAAATGTTTCTCATTTTTCCTAGATCGTATATATAATATTTAGTGGTATTTCAAAGTCTCTTTTCAAAATAACTTAGTAATCTGTACACTTGTCCGTATTATGAGTCAAATTTGAAATATGCATCCGTCGTAATTGTCTGCATGAAAGTATTTCAAACAGTTTAAATCAAAGTCAAAGGTAGTCCATTTTCCTATTGTATGTCGATCATGTGAATGATCGTTTTCGAGTATTCGAGTACTCAATCGGAAGCAGGACCGACAACTCGAATATCAGATTTGGTACTACATATAATCCTTATTATACAGTATTGTAAATCTACCTAAATCTGTATTTAAATAAATCAATGTAAACCTGTATTTCAGGTATTTACCAACCATTTTTGAATGTCCATTAAGATCAACCGAGATGCCTGTGTACGTATCCTTCGTTCAGGAATCGTGTTCCTTACCAACAAACGTTCTCTGCGTGAACAACGCTTCACAGCCACGCCGTACGTACAAACGACAATTTACGGTATGCCTGTCTCCGCTGTATAATGACGTCAATCCATATGAATTAGTGGAATGGATTGAATTAAACAGGATCCTTGGGGCAGAGAAGTTTATGATTTATAACCAGTCAGTGAGCAGTGTTATTGACCCTGTTCTAAACTATTATGTAAATCTAGATTTGGTGGAAATAATTCAGTGGCAACTACCATTTCCAGTGAAAGAGATTTACTCAAACGGTCAAACAGCTGCTCTGAATGATTGTCTTTTTAGGAATAAAAACATGTCTGTTTTCATTGTAAACACTGACAAAGATGAATTTATAATCCCACACGTCAAGAATGTGACGTCATGGAACCAAATGATAGAAATGCTTAACAATTATGCAGACGTGTATGCTTTCAGAAACACATTTTTTCTCAATGAATATGTTAATGCGTCTTCAGGTGAAAATGGTAGACCGTACAACCTGGTGACATTCAACCGTACTATACGCAATGCCTACATTTTACCTGTTAACAATTTATCTAAGCATATTACTCGAACTGCAAATGTCTTCTGGGTACAAGTACATATGGTTCCGTATTGTAAGAATGTAACGGTTCCTACTGAACTTGGACTATTGCATCATTACCGAAGCCGTGCTCGTGCAGCGAAAGACAGAGTTCTTGATACAACGGTATCTGATAAATATAAAGATATTCTTATACTCCATATAAACACAGTTTTGGCAAAAATACTGAACTAAAAGCAACATACACTATTTGCACATACGAAGTTTGTTCGTAAAGTATTGTGTATTGTGCCGTTACGCAAGTTCCTGGAGGAATTTTACCACGATATTAATACACCTGAATACCTCTTTTAAATATCTGCACAATGGTATATACATGCATCGTCTGAATAGTAGGTTTATACAGTTTTTGATATTTCAATATAGGTAATCGTTGACCATTGCTGTTAAAATGATTGGAAAACATAGCAAATAATGAGAAATTTCGGAATTACATAAACGTTCGCAGTAAGCTCGGTTATTCACTGGGAGAGATTTCTGCCGAAGTTAATATTTTACGAGTCAGCTTAGCTGTCTTATGAGACGAATCGTGGATGGAAAAAGAAATTTGATTCTGGGGTTAGAGTCTGCTTAAAATGAAGCAAAATCAAGGTGGCCGAAAACAGCAACAGGTGAAAGAATTGTGTCATAAATAAGAAGACTTCTTAAAACTGATGCTAGATATATAGTGCATGATATTGCGCACAAGGAAATCTGGGAAGTAAGGAAGATTTCTGCTAGGTGGGTGCCCCATCTTTTGACTGACGACCAAAAAGGATGCCTATTAATACCACTAATAGTACTTTAAAGGCCGGGGTTTGTTTCAGTGAAATACCGGCCGGCAAGCAATTAAGCATATTAGGAGTGTAGGGAGGAGCTGTACTACCTTGCAGAGGGTTAACAATACTTTGTAATGTGATAATGTAAACACAGAAATCGTCTGCTTGATGTCGGGAAGTGCAATTTCAGAATAAATAACATAACTTACTGTCCACTTTTGTGAGCTTTGGGGGAAGGTCACTTCAAATAACTTTAAAGTCAGCTTTCAGTTATTGCAATGTTGTATTGAAGGATTAAACATTGAGTCAATGTATGTTTCTCATGTACTTTTTCTTTATGTATATGAGTGCTTTTAATATATTTTCTTCTTTCGAAAGTGAGACAATGGCCAGGTAACTATATCTGGGGGAAAAGTTGTATCTAAGAGATATCATTTATCTAGATACACACCAGAAAGGAATGTCACTTAGTTCTAATAAATGCCATTAATTTTCATAAACATTCAAAGTTAATATTGTATGAAGAGCAAGTTTGACGAATGAAAATTGTAGAAAACCATACCTAAGTCATTAATGGGACTATTAATTTATACCAGATAACATTTTATTATGGGATGAAACTTATTACAGCTAATTATTCATCAAACTTATATAAAATAGAACTGTTCTATACAAAACACATGTGGAATTTTCCCGCCTTATGTCAATGTGTGTGACTCAATTACAACGGCTGTCATATTATCAGCTCTTGGCCAATGGAGAAGCTGCCAATCATTGTAGAAGCAAATTCAAATCTTGAAGCAGACAACACAAGTTTTTTTCCTGGAAGTCACACTTTTAGACAACCAATGAACTTTATTTTTTCAGACTTTATGACATTTATGCTAAAACACATTTGTGCTAAATTTCAAACAAATCTATACTTTAATTTTATTAAAATTTTGATTTAAACCTCTGATGTTGTTAGCTCAGTGTATGACCATTTCTCTACCTGAGCCCTTTTTATAGTTCTTCCTCGGCCTTTAAGTTTACAGACATAGCAATACATGTGCCAGTAAAAGAGGAAACAAATGTAACTGGAATGTACTGCAGTGATGTGGTATCGAACAAAAAACTTACTACGAAAAACGTCGCCAAGTTACAGGCTTGAAACATGTTCGACAGTTGCATGACAATGCTTCAGCGCACACGTCTGACATCATGTCAACATTTTTGAAGTCGGTTACAGTTACTGTGCATTGTAAATGAAAATATCAGTATGCCAAGAACATAGGGGACCCATTATACATGCATTACGCAAAATGTCACTATGGTAACGGTAACTCATGTAACGTCAGTTTTTGTTACTCAAGTTACTTAAAATGTTACAGAAAATACATTATACATTAAGTTTAAACAGTATTTATTTTCAAGTTATCATGTACAGTACAATACATTGTATGCAAGTAATAAGACAATGGCAAACGTACAAACAATTAATATATAGTAACACAGAAAAGGATTTGAAAACAAGTCTTTTAAAAGACTTATATAAATTCATTTCCCCATGACATCGAATAAAGTGGCTGGTTCGGACAAGTAACGTATAATGCGCTAAGCTTGAAAATAAGTTGTAGACAGAGAATGTAAGTAACATAAGACCTGACCAGCGCACTCGCACTCGCACACGTAAATGTAAACGTACAACGTACAACTGCCTAATTTCGGGGGTGATCTCAAACGATTCTAGTATCATAGGAAATCTTGGTAACGTTCATTATTAAAAGTCTTCATCATTATATAATACCATTCACTATTATCCTAATAATAATCATTACTATTCGTGTACTGTAGCAAGATTAAACATATACACCATCATCATAATCATCATGAACATATTCATCCTTGCAATTAAATAAATCAATAATTCAATCAGTTTCATCAAAATCGTCGTTTTCATGAGAGTCATTGTCCCATCAACATCAATTGTACCATTATTAAAATTAGACCTATCACTAAATGTGATTAATACCCCCGAAAGACTGCTTTATAAACTGAGGAAGTTCGTAGAAACAGAATACCTTGCTAAACATAACTGAAATAGAGATATTTTTCTTGGCAATTACTGTGTAATTAGTCAAGATGGAGTTATGGTTCTTGTGCACTGCACTTCCTCTCAATGTGCTTGACCATTGTATGAAGTTGTATTGAATTCCAACCAGTAGTTTTCGAATTATGCTCTTGACAAAGAAAAATAACAAAGCGCAATAACTCTGTAATGAGTCAAGAAAGAGTTATGGTTTCTGCGCACTGCACTTTCTCTTAATGTACTTGACCATTGTATGAAGTTGTATTGAATTTCAACCAGTAGTTTCCAAGTTATGCTCCGGACAAAGAAAAGTAACAAAGCGCAATAACAGTGTAATGAGTCAAGAAAGAGTTATGGTTCCTGCACACACAGTTTCTCTCATTGTGCTAGACCATTGTATGAAGTTGAATTGAATTCCAACCAGTAGTTTGCAAGTTGTGCTCCGGACAAGGAAAAGTAACGAAGGGCACTTACTCTGTAATGAGTCAAGAAATAGTTATGTTCCTGCGCACTGCACTTCCTCTCAATGTACTTGACCATTGTATGAAGTTGTATTGAATTCCAACCAGTAGTTTTCAAGTTATGCTCCGGACAAGGAAAAGTAACAAAGGGCAATAACTCTGTAATTACTTAAATAGAGTTATGGTTCTTGTGCACTGCACCTTTTCTCAATGTGCTTGACCATTGTATGAAGTTGTATTAAATTCCAACCAGTAGTTTTCAAATTATGCTCCGGACAAGGAAAAGTAACAAAGGGCAATAACGCTGTAATGAGTCAAGATGGAGATATGGTTCTTGCGCACTGCACTTCCACTCAATATGCTTGACCATTGTATGAAGTTGTATTGAATTCCAACCAGTAGTTTTCAAGTTATGCTCCAGACAAGGAAAAGTAAGAAAGGGCAATAACTCTGTAATGAGTCAAGATGGAGATATGGTTCTTGTGCACTGCACTTTCTCTCAATGTGCTTGACCATTGAATGAAGTTGTATTGAATTCCATTTAGTAGTTTTCAAGATATGCTCTGGACAAGGAAAAGTAACAAAGGGCAATAACTCTGTAATGAGTCAAGATGGAGTTATGGTTCTTGTACACTGCACTTTCTCTCAATGTGCTTGACCATTGTATGAAATTGTATTGAATTTCATTCAGTAGTTTTCAGATATGCTCCGGACAGGAAAATGCAACGGACCGCCCGACCGCCCGCCCGACCGCCCGCCCAACCGACCGACCGACCGACCAACCAACCACCGGTAGACTCCTATATACCCCCCAAACTTCGTTTCGGAGGTATTATAAAGCAAATAATGTCCCTAACACAGGTTTTCAATCGTACCGGAAGAAAATCTAGAATAAGAAAAAAAAATATTCAGGAGACCTCGGCCAAAAAACAACAGTGATATGACCGAAAAAATATGAGAATTTAAAAAAAACATTGACATTGACACCCCGCCCCCTTCAAGGAAAATGTTTTATTTATATTAAAAAACATATATAAAATTACAGTTACCTTGAAAACAAAAAAACAAAAATAATATCAAACAGGGAATGCCACGTACCAAAAACGCAGCCTCCCCAAAACGAGCCCCACAGCACCCAGAAGTGCACACCACCACCAACACACACACACACGACACACACACACAATCATGTACACACACACACATATACACTACCAACACGCACTAGCATACAAAGCAAACACACGAGGACAAAACGAACCCCCACCCAGAAAATATTCTCTTTTTTTCATAACTAATTCTACATTGACCTCCGAATCTTTTTTTTAGAACAATTTCAGAATTTAAAAACAATTTTTCAATAACGGTGACCTTAACCTAGACCCTAGTTACCTAAATGCAATCCAAATCTCCACATAAGCTATCTACACACTGATTTTTATTGTAATTCGTAAATCCTAGTATAGACTGAGGTATTGATCGGAATCTATTTTTCTATTAGTAACATTGACATTGAGACCAAAAATGAAATTCCAAGCTTCCTCTCCACACAATCTACCTACACACAAAGTTTGATTGTAATTGGTCACTCGAACCTCGAGTTATTGAGCTGAAACCATTTTTCTATTTTTAGTAACAGTGACCTGGACCTTGAGCATAGAGCCCTTAATGCAATCCCAAACCTACTCTGTACGCAACCTACATACGCACCAAGATTCATTGCAATTGGTCACTCTTAACATTACTAAAGTTATTGAGCGGAAACCAAACGTTAAACGACCACCCGCCCGCCCGACATACGACAACGCCATTGTAATTACCAGGTTTGAAGAAAGACATGGATATTTTAGAGTCATGTACTCAGAGCCGTATAAAAGGTTTTGTAATGTACTAGGACATGGTAGATGAGCAAAGTAAGTTTGTCTTTGTAAGCTGTAGTTGGGACAAGATAGAAGGAAGTGATTTGTAGTTTCTAATTCGCCACATGCACAGTAAGGAGAGTCGACTATTGATTTTCTGAAGAGACCATAGTATTGGCTTCAATATTTTGGTGAGTCAGTAGTGGAACGGATGCTTCTGTGTTTGTTAGTTTAATGGCATTTTTTGCTAATTTGAACCAATTTTTTAGGTTATTGTGTTTTCTTTTATTTTGTCAATTATCTTATTTTGGTGGGCAGCTTTAGCTTTTCTGATTTCTTTGGTTACCTCGTTACGTTTATGGCGAAATTTGAAAAAGTAATATTCATTGTTGCGAGATTTTGCAATTGTGTGCAGTCTTTTCCGCTTTCGTATTAGCTTTCGTATACTTGAATTGAACCATGTGACATCATTTGGGCGGATGATGACATCTTTGTTAGGTATTGTTTGTCTTGCAGCGTCAAGGATGATTTGAGTGATTTGAAATGTTACGAGGTCAAGATCGTTACCAGCTAGGATTTCTTCCCAGTTTGTACCCATTCCTAAAATGTTTCTGAAGTTTTCGTAATCACCCTGGTCGTATTTCCATATGCGCCTTTTATATGCATGTGATTTTGGTTTGTGGTATCTGAACAACGACAATTGGACAGTGATATCTGACACGGTCGGGAACGAAGGGATCAGCTACAAAGCTTGTTATCACACTACTGATGTTCTTAACCAGAAAGAGATCAATTAGGAACTGGAAGTTTCCGTTAAATGGGTAGGGTCAGAGATAGTTTGGTGCATGTTATAGGACGCAATTAGGTGTTGAATTTTATGGCAGTTTGAGCTATTTAGATTACAATTGAAATCACCAGCAATTACACAATTTTGTATGTTTGTGTTATATGCTTTGTCTATGCTTTCTTCAATAAGGGTCCAGTAATGATTGTTTGCGCTAGGAGGACGGTAGATGCCACCAATTAGGATTGTTTTTTTATATGTTACCTCAATCCAAAGGGCTTCCAAATCGGGTAGCGAGAGGTCATTTCTTAATTTTCCATGAATACCTTCTCTAAGATATATTGCTACACCACCGCCTATTTTGTTTACACGGTCACATCTAAAAGGTGTCCCAAAATAAGGTAATTTTAAATTTTTACTATCAGAATCGTTTGTTAGCCATTGTTCTGTGAAGACTAGAACATCATATGGTTGAGCTTCTATTTCGAGTATATCGAGCGTATTGCGAAGACTTTGAATGTTTACATGCATTATACTTAAACTATTTTTATGACATCCTTGAAGCTGTTATTAGAGTATGTGTCTAGAGAAGTATTACTTGAGGAATGTGTATCAGGACCGGGATTTGGATGTACATTTCCAGACAACTGTAAAAGAAGTAAGTAAAATGCTGCAAAAATGGTATAAAGGGTGATGATTGAGAACGAGTATGGAGTCTTATGGATTAAAAGTGCACAATGTCGAGTGTTACGGTAGTTCGTGAGTAGGTAGCGTCTATATAGCGTAAACACGTTATGAGTGTGGTGTGTAAGCGTCGCCACGTACCGCGTCATACAAGCAACAATATGATTCATGTAATAAAGTCAAAAAGGTTGTATATACTGCTGCGATGGCGCGGCGAGATGAATCGCGACAGTAGCCGGAACGGTCACAGAACCAGAATAACACTAGTAATATAAACATGTACATAAGATCTAGAAAAAGCAGCATTATTATTTGTCTGGAAAGTAAAATGAAGTAACAGAAAAATGATATGAAAAATAAGAAATGTAGAAGAAACTTTTGTGGGGGAGTTGTTGTATTACACTTTTGTTGATGACGGTATTAAAAATAAGATTATGGTATTTTGTAATGATTTCACTATTTCACTCACTCAGTAACACTATATATCTGATAATTTCTAAGATAGTTAAATACCCGTTTTAAGGATCTTTTTAGGGAAAAATCAATGAACGGGTAAGCTTTTGCATGACAGTAAAGTGTCGCGGAATTTGTAGTCCGATACGTGTTTGAATTCAACAAAATGACAATAAGATTGACAGATTTGCCCAAACGTTGTCCGAGTTAGTTCGTGATAAATATCTAATACAAAATCTATAATTGTAAGTCAAAACTGATTAAATGGTACATACATATCGTGCTAGTATTGAATAGATGGAGGGAAAGTAACAAGTACAAGAAGGAGCTTTGAAGCCCCTCTTTATACATGTCCAATAGGAGCCTACATAAATAGGTACGCCCCCTTTATACATATATAGTAATACATAGAGTCATAAAAATGACCAAAATAGGTAGTTCATGATAAATAATGAACACCAATAACATATATTGATAGGTCAAAACACAAGAAATGGTACATATATATCTTGCTAGTATTTGATAGCTGGAAAGCATGTAACAAAAGAAGCTAAATCTTGCCAAATACAAGAAGGAGCTGTTAATAAGCTATAGCACGCAAGGGAGATTAAATACAACATACTTTTGAAGTTAGCATCTCTAGGTTGTTTCCCTTTAGTTGGTGATAGCGTGTAAACTATTTTCATGAATTGTATTTATAGGATGAAAGTTCTTAGTTGTCAGTGATCAGATAACTAATTGTACTTTGAAAATATTAAAGCTATAAATTATATTTATAGAACCTTAGAGAGAGCAACTAAGGGCATATAAATTATACGTATTATAGCAATCTGCGATTTGTCGTTGCTCTCCTTTATACATTTGTAAAATAATGGTACAAATTATGAAACCATAAAAACAATTATATCCAATCATTGTATAGCTAATGTAGAAGCAACCAGTACTAGTATTTTAGACACGTATTAATACTGACGGAAACCTACCAAAATAGATATAATAGCTTTTACGTTCCCTTTATAGTTTTATAATAGTACGCAGGTTCATAAAGGTGACAAAAAGTATATACTCTAACAGCAATAACTAATAGGTATTTGTAATGCTGCAATCTAGCCATTTGAAGTAATACAATAGGTGTTTAAAGAGCAATGACCCTTCAGATGAGGCATACATACACCAGCAACATTGCAAAACATAAGCATATAACAGCCTATCAGATTAGTTCATAATTCATATTTAATGATAATAAAGGTTTACAACCTGTAGTTGCTTTACCTTATACTGTACAATTAAAGATGACTATCGGATTAGTCCATATAATAATTCATATTTATAGATAATAAAGGTTTACAACCTGTACTTGACAAGTAGTAAGTACATATTATAGCAGTTTCTAGAATGTAAATATTTTGGTCACGGTGTTATACACTGTTGTAATCTAGGACATTATTGTTTACACGTTAGATTTTCCCATCTTTTATTGCTTGAATAGTGCTCAAGCTCTTGTGAATACGTTGGTACTTGAAGGGAGTGATGCGTAGACCTTGCAGCCAGCGATCCAAGTTTAATCAAGTCTTTTTTGCACGTTTTAACTGCCTTGCTTCAAATGACAAACGTTCGCGGAAAGGAGTAATATTTTCTTGAACGAATAAGCCGCTTCCCAATTCCTTCCGTGCATCATGCAGACGTTGTCGGGCTCCAGAATTCGTGAACTTCACGACCACCCTTCTATTCGCTGATACTTCGGTATCGAATTTGCCCTTGCGATGGCACTTGTCGATATCGGCTGAGTTGAGGTGTAAAGCTTCTCCATTGCTGAGATTTACGTTTTTCACCTGATCCAGAATCTTAATTTTAACATTCTCGTTAGAGTCTCCTGTATCACCAGGAACCCCGGCTATAACTAGACATATTCTTCTACCGTATTGTTCTATTTCGTCGGCATATAGAAAATTTTCAGTCATTGCCTCTCGCAGGCGTATGTTTTCTTCCTTTAGAAACGAAATTTCTTTGCGGATCGACTCTGTTTCAGCTTTCACTGTTTCTTGGATCTCAGTTTTTATTTCTTTTCTAATTTCACTTCGTATTTCTGTGATAAGGTCTACTTTCAACTCTTTACCAAGTATTGAGACCAGTTCTCTTAGGACATCTTTGGTCAAGGCGGTCACCGATGAGGCGGCCATTTTAAAATTTTCTTTGTATATGGGCAACTCAGTTTCGGTGTCACTGCTTTCAGAGTGCTCACTTATTTCTGTGAAGCTACCATCAGCATTTTCCTCAAATGCGTTCGGCTTTTTAATTGATGGATTTTGTAACGGTGAAGATTTATTACGTTTGCGGTTTCGTTTTGGCTTTGTCATGAATGTCAGTTGTTTTGTGAGTGGGGTGAACGGCAATCACTTATAAGCTTCTAGTTCTCAAAATTGATTGTAACATTTTAGCTCTAAAACAGTGGTTTTATTCAACTTTTGTAATTCTTGATACCATTTCATCAAACTGTAGGTCACGAAATCCGTCTTAACTTGTTGGAATTCAAAACAAATCACATTTTTGTGTCAGTGTAAACAAACACAATAATTTTATTCTACGCCGGAAGTGATCGATTATACTTAAAAATGGCCATTGTGTAATTCTATTTCAAGAGAAGCTACCAATAGTGTTTTTTGTCAACATTCAAGTAAGGAAATTTTGTCAAGCTGAATATATAAGAGAATGAGAGTAAAAGAGAATGCAATATTTGCTATGTGATGTTATATATATGACATATTTGTGCTACAATTGTGACTGGGTGCTGTCACAATATGTATATCAAGTTAGACATTGTATCGCTGATCATCGTCGGAACCCACGGTCTATTACGGAATGGTATGAATAACTTGGTACCGAGGATGGCTGATAACCATTAGTTTAAACATATTTGTTCAGTTCAATATTACAAAACACACAGGTGTACAATCTCAAGAAGAATGGATTGGAAAACAAGCATTATAAACGCTTATACAAATGGCTTGGAAGTAACGTAGGGTAAGGCTGTAAAGTAATAAACTGACAAAACAAAAAAAAAAAAAATATCAAACAGGGAATGCCCGTTCCAAGACGCAGCCTCCCAAAACGAGCCCCACAGCACCCAGAAGGCATACCACCACACACATACACACACACACCACCACACACACACAATCATGTACACACACACTTATGAACGTACCAACACACACTTACATAAGCAAACAACGTAGGACAAACGACAATTAAAGGAACACAGTGGGGCACCCTTGAACGGTCAGTGGCAAAAACACCACTGGGGAGCTTAAACCGGTT
The DNA here is from genome assembly GCA_022818135.1 of Saxidomus purpurata. Lineage (NCBI taxonomy): Eukaryota > Metazoa > Mollusca > Bivalvia > Venerida > Veneridae > Saxidomus > Saxidomus purpurata. The sequence continues at coordinate 1,155,534 of JAFMSR010000002.1, read as the reverse complement.
TATGGTGCGCACCCAACCTCACTCTTACCCCCACCATGTTCCAAAGTCACAGGACAGTGTAAATAAAAGTAATCCTGCAAAAGTCAGAATACAAGTTACAACTAACACATTGATTAATATGTTATTATATAAACATAGAGCTTAAAAGTTGAACTGATTGTTAATGCAGGAATCAATGCTGTACTGTCACACACAGCCCCCGTAAAAGGCACCGAACCCATGCCGACGTCCTCACACAGTGTCAAATCTCTTTGTTGCTGCAATGTAACTCTGAACACGTATTAAGATAGACTTGTTGGCTTCAAAGTTTAGGTGCTCATTGCCAAGAAGATTGTCAATTGTAGGAGGACATGGGAGATTTGAAATGTATGAGTTGCGGGCATTCTGAAATATCGGACATTGTAATAGATAATGAGATGTTGTCTCCACTTCGCCACAAGTACATAATGGGGACTCAACAAGATTTTTACGACGTAAGTCAAATTTAAGAGAACTGCATCCCAATCTTAAACGGGTGTGATAGATTTGAAGTTTTCTGGTCGAACATTAAATAAATGTGATGATCTGTTTGACCTACAGTGGAGTTTGCCTTTAAAGTCTGATAAAGAAGATGCACTGCGTACCTCGTTTGGAAGTGCGTTCCAGTCTTGAATAGTTTTAGGTAGGAAGGATGTGGCGTAAAGTTCAGTTCGGGTGTGAATCATAGGTGTATCTAAAAAAGAACGAAGTATATAGACCTGTTGGCTTTGTTCGGGAATAAGGTTTGAAAGATAACATGGAACGAGTTGAGTTTTCATTTTGTAAAAAAAGTAAGACGATGCTTTCTTCTCCGTTCAGACAAGCTTTCCTAATTGAGATCATTCAGAAGTCGATCTGTGTTGCATAGCTTCATTGCACCTGAGACGATCCTTGCTGCCTCAATCTGCACTGCCTCTATATTATTCTTCAGGCCTTGGGAACAATTGTCCCAGACAACATCCCCGTACTCCAAGAGCGGTCTGACAAATGTGATGTACATTTTCTCTAAACAAGGGCGCGATAAAATAAACTTAAGCGAGCGCAGTATACCAATGCGTTGCCATGCCTTATCAAGTGTAGAGGAGACGTGAGATGTCCATTTAGCGTCTTGAGAGAAAGTAAGACCAAGATGTTTGTGATCCACAACCTGAATAATCGGGACCTGATCCATATATATATTGGGATGTACGGGCTTGTTACGCTTACGCGAGAAAATGATACTTTCGGTTTTTGCAGGATTGAAACTGACAAGCCAGGTTTTGGACCAAGAAGTAATCCGGGATAGATCATTGTTTAAAACCACAGAACACGGTATAGGATCATCAACTATGATGTATAGGCTTGTGTCATCAGCGAATAGTCGAATATTGGCTTGCATTTCTGACACAATGTCATTAATGTAGATCAGGAAGAGAAGAGGACCTAAAATCGAACCTTGTGGGACGCCTGCGCTTATTGTAGACCAAGCTGAAGATGTGTTGGCAAGAACGACTCTCTGTTTTCTGTCTTTAATTTTGAGATATCGCAATATACTGCTAGGACCTCTTTGCCTTCGTCAAGAGCCTTAACGATATCATTGAAGAGATACATCAACTGATTAGTTGTCGAGTCTCCTTTGATAAAACCTGATTGAAAGGGTGTCAGTATGTTGTTGGAAACAATATGATTATATAAATACTTAAGTATACATAAGTTTCCCGATGCAGCTGAGAAGAGCGATTGGGTGATAATTTGAAGGTTTTGACGGATCAGATATTTTGAAGACAGGGGTGACATTAGCAAATTTCCATTGCTTCGGGAAATCTGAATTCTCAATAAGATGGTTAAAGAACTTTGAAAGTGGACCAGCCAATTCGTTTACGCCTTCTTTTATTAATTTCGGACTGACCAGTTCTGGTCCGCATGCCTTAGAAGAATTGATGAGGGTAATAGCGTCCTTGACATCTTGTACTGAAACAATTATTCTAGATAGAGAGGTTCTTGGGGTAATTATCTGAATTAATTTTACTTATTAAGTTGCCATAAAATTCTGACTTCGCTTTTCGAATGACTATTGTAGTTTCATTTCGGATTTTTCTAAAATTAGACCACAGCTTACTGTCATTTGAACGTTTTGCTTGTTGGTGTATCCTCTTGCGTTTACGAATCATTTTGCGTATCTCTATTGTCATCCAAGGTACTTCACCTGGTCTTATTGTTATAGTTTTATTTGGAATACTTGTTGATGCAGCTGTAAGTATAGAGTCTGAAATTATGTTTGCCACATTATTTGGATTGTCGTCATCAAGTATTGAGTTCCAGTCGACAGAACTTAGACTATTTCTGTATTGGACATAGTCTCCCTGCTTATACAGCCATATTTTGCGAGAGTAGCTAGGTTGCTTAGGTTTCGCAGACTTTAGGACACAAACAGTTGGACAATGGAAACGTGTAAGATCAGGAATGAAAGGATCAGCCACAAAGCTTGAGAGAACCTGATTAGAGTTTTTGATAATCATGAGTTCAATTAGAGAATTTGAATGTTCAGTAAAATATGTTGGTGTATTTATACGTTGTTCAGCATTGTAAGATGTAATTAGGTGACTCATTTTGTTCGAAGGTGAGGCGTTGACATTAATGTTGAAATCTCCAGTTACAAGAATATTGTCACACTGAGAGTTAAAAGCTAGATCAAGGTTGTGTTCCATGTTAAGCCACTGAGTATTATTAGAATCTGGTGGACGATAGATGCCACCAAGTAATAGTTTACGCTGGTTAACATTAATTTCAACCCAAAGTGCTTATAGTCCATCTATGGAGAGATCAGGACGTTCCTTTGCATAGAGAGTCTCTCGGGCATAGATTGCAACGCCTCCACCAATTCGATTCCTCCTGTCGCAGCGGAAAGGTAAACTAAAATTTGGTATGTGTAGGTCATCACTAGACGTGTTAACGTTGAGCCAGGTTTCAGTGAAAACTAAAATGTCATATATCTGTGCTTCAATCGCCACTATATCAAGCTTAGGCTTTAAACTCTGTATGTTCAAGTGCATAATGATCAAACCACTATCTGTCAGATTTGCATAAGATCCTAATTCTGAGTTTGACATGTTAAAAGTTTGCGAAGGACCTGGATTCCGTTCAACGTCGCCTGATCTGCTTATCTTCAAAGAAAAATATGAAGTGTGTGTTATACTTATGATGAATGTGTTCAGAGGGTAGGCGTCATAGCAGCGACATCTAAAAGAGAACATCATTAAGGCGGACGAAAATAGTCTAAGAAGTATAATGACGCCATAGGAGAAGTGATACGACAAAGAGAAAGAACAACATGCAAGAGCCGGACACGACCGCGGGCACTGTGTGTGACATAGCAGGTACTGAAAAGAGAACAATCATATAGTAATAATAAGACGAGAAAGCTGTTTTCGTTATCATGCTAGCTGATATGAGTGGGCATATGCTAGTGTGTATAAGTATGCGCTCTAGTTTGAGCGGACAGGTGTTTTAATTGATTAATTAATTAATTAATCAATCGATAATTTAGATAAAATATGTTTTTGGTGAAGAGGTGGCAAATGGGTTTCGTAACTTATTAATTTAAAATTTACGGGTACATGTAACGTATACATGTACAATATCATTGAGACTACTCTAATATGAACAGCGTAAATGTTTACATTATTGTTGAGTAATGTATGCGTTAAATGATAAAATGTCTACAAAAGGGTAGGGGTATTTTTGGAATAAGTGGTAGTTTATGTAGATTTGTGTATCATATAAACTTTAGACCATTTTAAATAAAGACATTTGCAAGTGTTTGGTAACTCCGTCATGTAAAGTACAATCAATAAAGGGCTTCCTACGATACACCAAAACATGAACATTGTGGAATACGTAATTATTAACTAAGCAGTTATAATGACATTAATAATCAAAAACAGCAACATGAAAACAAAATAAGTGCAGAAGCGTTCATTGAAAGTAAATGACTCAATTCTAGTTCGCAAGCTATTACTTTTGAGGAACCGATTTTAATAACAAAACAGAAAATGTAAACATAAAGACACAGTAAAGTGATGCAGAAGTGTGCATCTAATTTCTGTATTTAAAGGTATATAACTCTGGTAAGTTCAAAAGATTGGCAGTACTGGTTAGCTCCCTTGCTTTCTATATCAATTAAGTACATCAATAATCTTTTAGGAAGATACGCCATTCCATGCAATACCACCCATTCAATGCCAGTATATCATTAATATCATGAGTATAATACTGTGCATCGATATTAACAACCTATTATTAATGTAGTGTTGGTAAAAACAGAAGAAAATCCCAACTTGATTTACCGGAATGCTTATATCTTGCAACCGTAAAATGTGCACGACTTAAGTATGCGTACTAAGCGATTGAATGAACATACAATAATGGCAGGAAGATATTTTGCAAGCCTGAAAAATAACATATATACGTATATAAAATATAGCCGGCTTAAAAGTTTTATAGCTCTACACGAAATGTAATCAATTTCTTGTGCATCTGTGACTAAAAGTACCTAACAAGGGCACACAAATAAAGTATGTGCGCTAAACATAATATGCATGGATTAATATGTTGGCAGTTGATGTACTAACAATAGCCTTTATATGCATTATTTCACAAATACCAGTATTACACCTGTATAAACACGACAGACGAGCGAAAATACTCGCTCATTTAGATATAAATGGTACACTTCAAATAAAAAGTTACGATCCTGTTTGGAATTTCACAAGATCGATGTTAGCTTCGCATCTGTGAACAGTGTCTTTATTGTCTTTAACAAGTATTACGCCATTAGTTGTCCAGGCTGATTTGATACGACCGCTCTTTACCAGCTGACGAGCGTTGAAAAAGATTTCACCGCGTTTTTCGTCAGTTCTTCGTTCAAATAGGATTTTTTGAAAGACGGCGATGTTTTAAGCCAAGATCGTAGTAGGTACACCTTTTGCCTAGCTCGGTACGTGGCAAACTTGATAATGATATCACGGGGACGATTTGTTGCCCCAGGGCCCGTAGAAGACACGGAAATATTCTTGGTGCATCTAGCTAAACGATGCATATTATCAACATCATTGAGACCGACATCAGTTCCAAGTTCTTTGAACATTTTGGTAACAATAGTGTCCATTGATTCGCCTTCCGATTCTGCAACGCCAGATAACCTCAGACAGTTTTTTCTACTATACTGGTTCATCTTGTCGTCACGCTTCTCTAGAGAGTCAACCCGATTTTCAAGTTCGGACACCCTGTTCTGCAGTACCTTATGTTCACTTTCAAGACTTACTACAGATTGCTTCAGGTCACATGTGATATCACTGACTATACTGGACGCCAGATCAGTGAGTTGACAGGCAAATGTCACTTTTAAAATTTCAGCAATCTTTAAAATATGCTCATCGCTGAGACTTATAGTACAGTGTTCCATAGGTTCAGATGCACTTTTAGTTGATGAAACTTTAGATTTCTTGGTACAATCAACGTCCAACGGCGATGACGCATCGCGCTTTTTATCACTACTAATAGGAGTAGAACTCATTTTCACTTGCTCGCTTTTTATGTACTGCAGTGTACTAAAGAAATTTTGTGCGTGAATAACGTGTATGAAAGAAAACTTTAATACTCCGTGTAACTCCGTATCACATTCTATACAGGTAAAAAGTTACTGGTGCGTTACTGATGCGTGACTCAGGTATAATATTGAGAAGTTAGTCAAATAAGTCAGTATAGTAGAAAAACAATCACCTTCTCCAGCACTTCTATAAAATTTATACAATATCCAATATCCAATTCACTGTGACATTATTTTTACACATTTAAGTCCACTCAGTATCATAAGATTTAATAATTTCGAAAAATTGCCCACTGGTCAGAAAAACACGTCTACGCCATGTTACTTGACCTTGACCTCTGATAACCATTATTTTTAAACCAACACTATTATGTCATAATTATAATATAAAGCATGAACCTCAGTATGCATATTGCAGTTTCAGTTTTGATGATAGTCTGTTGCCTTAGGGCTCCAACCCAAAGGTGAAGATCACACTTATAGAATAAATATAAACATGAGGACTATAAAGTTCGTCAGGACTGTAACTTGGTTGCGGAAGTTTGAATTAATTTAGACGAATACTAAGCATGATACCATACGATCTCGGCATTCAAGACTGGTACCCTTCGGCATGTAGTTTTGTGTACAATCTGGGTCCAAATTATAAATTTCTCTTTTTTTACTGTAGATTTACAGTTGTAACCATATTTAAGATACAGCTAAATCTATAAAACTTTAGTTTCAACTGCATTGTAAGTACAGTCATCCCTGTCCTTGCGACCACCCGAGTTTAACAGCAACCTGACATAATGCAACCACTTAATATTCCTCCCTTATAATTTAAGATGACAACAATTCACCCTGAGTTAATAGATCATCTGTCGTAAGAGACCACAATTTCAACTTTCCTTGTATGGTCGTTTAAGACAGGTTTTACTGTACTACAAATCACTTTATCATGCGTGATCTTTATTTTGCGAAAACCATGCTCCTGAATTAGTTTGTGAATTTTTGAATTCGCGGTCAAATGTCCATAATATTAGTCTCGCGAAAATTAAATTCAGGGAGGTAAAAGGCCTCAAACACCGTGCATTGTCGGACAGTAACGGACGCATGTAAGCCGGATAACGACCTAGTACGTCTGCAGCCGCCTAAATAAATCTGTAAAAAAAGGCCATTTCTTCATTGATCTTTGAAGTCTTTCATATTTGAAACAACGCGCATTTAATTCGAAGCCCAACCACCAATGAAACTACATGAACTATTTTAGCACGCCGATAGTAACAGATACTGAGCTAAAAAAAAATGTTTTCTTTTAATACATTTTTATTCAATTAATTTCTGTTTTTCAGATACAAATATTTTCAGTTTATCTAATGTTTTAACATGAAATTATTGAAATGGTTGCCATGGCAACAAGTTTATATATTAAAAATTGTGATAAAATAGTATGGTGTCAATGGTTATCAAGACCTGTAAACTATAAATTTCTCAGTTTTTGTAACCAATAAGAGTAATTTCAAGGCTTGTAATTACTGCAGCTGTATTTTGAAATATGAATTATATACTCAATTAAATGAAGCATCAATACTAATAGACTAAGAGCATCATTTTGTTAAAAATTATTTATTTCAACCTGATTGTGGAACAAGTTCTTGCAATATGTATTATCTACTCGTGATGACTGTTCCCTTGAGATCTGACCACCACTAACACCAAATGAAGAGATTCTTTTCATCATCATTTTTAACATGAGATGTTTCATATTTCTGAATTCGAACTAGTAAAATTTATTAGATCACCTCTCTATTTGAGTAAATTATATTCAATGATCAAAATATGTAGTCTCGATCATACGCCAAAAAATCTTATTCATTGTCTGAGTCCGCCTTCGATCGTCCTTCATGCAACTTATGCGAAATTTGCTTGAACATGACTAACTATAGATTTACTAGATTGGTCTTTGGTCTTCTGCCACCCAGTCACACACAAATACCACAGCGTCACAAAAATTAACATAATACTGCGATTGTTTTTAGGAGAACTGCATGGCGATACTTTCGTTGTATTCAGTGTCACTGTGTAGTCTTTCAGCTCATGGTCAGAATTATTGCTCTTTTACTATAAGTAGAAAATGGTCAGCTCTTTCCAAACTCTTACCTGCTCTGCCAGTTTGCTTTCAAAAGGAATGTGTCCGTCTCATGAGGACTGGCAACGTCAACAAACTGATTAAAATATCCAGGTAGTATTCATATATACATGTACTAATGATATACACTACAGTTCATCTGTATTTACTGCATTTGGTTACTAGTAAACAAAAACATATGAGAATGCTACAAAGGGCATATAATTTCAGCTATAGTTGTATGTACCAATAAAAGTGATACACTGATTAAACTGTTTTTTTTTACGATTTATTGAAAAAGTAGTTGTTCGCCACAATTAATTAATTGATAGATAGATAGATAGATAGATAGATAGATAGATAGATTTATTTCAACATAAAATGTACAATTTACATGGCAACTTATAATTAAAACATACAATAAAACAATAAACAAACATGTATGAATTAATATAGCCATGCCAATCAACATTATATGTTAAGGATAACACAAAAAAGAGCTAAAACAAACTCTTATTTCCATTGTGGTCCTTAAGATATAGTATTGTATGACATAGGAAGATACAATTTATCACAGTAAAAAATCACAGCAAAATGCCTTAAGAGAAATTTGTATAAAAACCCTAATTGAAAGACATTAAAAAAGTCAAGTTAAGCTTAAAAAATGTTCCTTAACCTTACATTTAAATGAATACAAAGTAGTTGCATCCCGCACATTTTGTGGCAGACTGTTCCATAGACAACAACCATTGTATGCAAATGATTTTTTTCCAAAACTTTTGACCACAGGGAGAGCATATCTCTTACTATCTGACATAGAAAAACCTGTACCATCAAAGGAGGGATATGCCTTTGCTCTAAACCATGTGGGATAATCATGAACAGTATTGATAGGGGTAAAGTGCTCACTTAAATATGAAGGGGCAACATTAGAATTAATTTTATAAACACGACAGAGAGTTATCTGATTAACTCTACTTGAAACTGGTAACCAGTTCAGACGTGAAAAATGCTCAACTCCAATATGTGACATTGGATGTAAATTCAACACAAAGCGTATAAGTTTATTTTGTGTGACCTGTAACTTGTTTTTTAATTCCTGTGTTAAACTATTAAACCAGGTGGAAGAGGCATAGTCAAAATGACATTGTATAAGTGATGTAACTAACAGTTTTTTTGTATGCAGAGTGAGAAATTCACTTTTACGGTACAGGAATTTTAACCGAGCATTGGATTTCTTAATTACAGACCTAGCCATAGACTCAAAAGACAAATTTTGATCAATGGTAGCACCAAGATATTTAACTGAAGATTTGGATTCAATGGATTGACCATTGCAATTTATTTCAAGATTTGCTTGTTTTTTTAACCTTTGCGTTGACCCAAATAAAATAGATTCTGTCTTACCAAGATGAAGAGATAGTTTATTACATATGAGCCATTGACTGACAATATTCAGGTCCTGACTTAAGAAATTTTCAATATCATACTTGTTTTTGGCAGACACAAGAATTGCTGAGTCATCAGCATAGAGAAGCAGTTTGTTTTTTACAACAGCTGACATGTCATTCACATAAATAAGAAAAAGCAGAGGACCTAATATAGATCCCTGGGGCACACCACATGTTATATTGGCAGATGAAGACAAAGTACATGATATTTCAACCAACTGACGTCTATCAGACAAATAGGAAGAAAACCATCTGATAGAGGATTCTGTGAGACCCAATGCTCTTAGTTTCATTAAAAGAATTGAGTGATTGACGGTATCAAATGCTTTTTGGAGATCTAATAGAACCATACCCACAAGATGACCTTTATCCATCTGAAAACGAATATAGTCTGTGAGGTGAATAAGGCAGTTGAAAACCCATGTCTAAAACCTGACTGATATTCATACAAAAGACTATTTTGGACAAGGTACTGTTCCAATTGATCATAAATGACTCGTTCAATGACCTTAGATACAATACTAAGGATAGAAACTGGACGATAATTCCCGACATCGGTTTTATCATTCTTCTTGTATAAAGGCACCACACGAGCAGACTTAAGTTCATCTGGGACAGTACCTTGTATAATTGACAGGTTTATAACATGCGAAAGTGGACCAGCAATAATAGAGGCTGAGTCTTTAACAAAACGTGAGGGAATCCCATCTAAACCTGTCGCCTTATTTGGACAAAGATTGTTTAGGTACTTCAGAACCTTACTTTCAGAAACAATTGAAAATGTAAAACTATCAGGCTTTACACCTTTAGAAGAATAAAAATTAAAAACAAAATTCCTACCAAAATTATTAACACAATTAGGTAATTTGCTCACAAGTTTATCTGCAACAGAGGTGTCAAATGAGTTAAATTTTTCTGCCACCTTGAGTTTATCAAAACAAATGTTACCATCAATGGTCAGTCCAATATTACTTGAGCACTGATTATTCTTACTTGGTAAACCTAGATCTTTTAGCCTTTTCCATAAAGACTTTGAGTCATTTTTATTGTTTTCTAGAGAAGATTTAAAAAAATTATTTTTCGCATTCCTAATAACAGTATTTGCCTTGTTTCTTGAGGACTTGAAAAGATTAAAATTTTCTTCAGATTTGTCATTATTATAATTATAAAAAGCCTTATCCCTAGCCTTAATACATTCTAAAACTTCAGAGTCTACCCATTCTTCAGTTCTTTGTTTAATGCGAACAGATTTGAGGGGAGCAATAGTATCTAAAGTAGAGACAAAAATTGATTTAAAATTGTTCCAAGCACTGTTTACATTATCACAATATAAAACTGATGACCAGTCTGAACCTAGTAGAGATTGCTGAAAACTTCCTTTATTATAGTGCTTTAAAGAACGAACAGTAGCAGTATTGTGTTTTCCAATAAATTCACAAGAAACTTTTCTGGTACAGAAAGTCATCATATGATCACTAACACAACAGTCAATTACACCACTCTGTGAAATATTTTTAGGATCTGATACTAAAACCAAATCAATAGTTGTAGAAGATGAGAGTGAGGTTCTTGTAAAATTATTGATTACTTGTTTAAGACTAAACATATCACACAAAGATTTCAAACTCCTGACTAGTGGACACCTGTTTTTAGATGACACATCTGTATTAAAATCACCTAAAATAACTGTTTCTGATTTAATCAAAGATGTACTGGATAAAAATACTGATTCTAAAATGAAATAAAAGTTAGACTGCTTTGGGGGTCTGTATAATACACCACATAAAATTGGTTTTGATTTTGGAAGTAAAATGTCAATAAAAGTTCCTTCAAGCTCCTGATATTGTTAAAATAAAAGTATTTGATGTTGATTCATTGTAAATTTTTATGTTCATTGTAAGTTTTGATGATTACAAAATTAATAGTTAACATTGTTTCTGACAAATGGCTGTAAATTGTAAGCAATCTTGCAATCTTTATATTCTAAAATGTTTATTATATGAATAATTTTATATTTTTTTGTAAGGCTGTTAGGGGATGCACCCCGACCCCTATCACGCCATTTACGGGGCAAATAAAAGGGGTTACCCCAATTATGGGGGCCTCAAGAAAAAAAAAAGTATTTGATGTATACATAAGACTCTTCTATCGTGTTAAATACAGCACAACACAAAACATTATTATACAATACAAAAGTTTTCCTTATTTTAGCATCTTTTAACAATATCTCTCCTCTCTTAACATACGAGGGGTTATCATGAATTAACCGAGGTAGTATAACTTGATTTGCCGGGAATACGAACTTTAGTTCGTCGTACAAGTTTTAACAAAATAATAATTTTCTCAGAAATACGGAAAACAAATTTCTGTAGTAACAGACTTTCAGCCGACCGGGGATCGTGCAATAATATTTGGTAATGCTTTCTTTTGAAAACTTTGGTGCGACACTTCAACGTCATTACCTGATGTGACATACATCATTGTACAAAATATCACCGTCATTTCCGTTTCTGTTTGAAAAAAACAAAACAGTATACAACAAGTTGCAAAAACGTTGTCAAAATCACGGAAAAAATGCGCAGTTTTATTAGATTTTACTACTCACTTGTGAACTCAACTACTAAGGCGTAAGAGATGATAAAAAAGACACCTGCATAACAGACCCAGTCACTTTCATCAGTATTCGAGTACTGTCGGTGTTTCAGAGAAAGCATATATCCTTTTAGTAGATACGATAGGGTATATCTGTAATGGCTTGTCGGACTCTACGTCACTTTAAGCAATCAAAGCTGTTAATAGTGACTAGCGGATGCGGTTACACCGGTTATAGTAATGGGACATTGTATGATATATTGAACATTACCGGAACTGTTTAAAGTAAACATCAGCACCAATTGGATAGCTCGTTTGTTAAAAATTAGAAGAAAATACATGTAGTTTACCGAGCACAACACCAGCAAACGTCATTCTGAGCTCGATGACTGACGCTCCCCGCCTTACAGTTTCATGCTCGCTACTTTTGTATGTATCTTGAATGTTTTATTGTAAACAAGAAATGAATTTTTCAAAGATGTTCAAACAGAGATTGAACATCGAATTGTGTGAATTTTAATTTCATACTGCAACCTATGTAATAGAAACAGTCCGGTTTATTCTGGATCACCTCTCGTATACTGAAGTGAAATATAAAAGCTCTAATAATGACATAAAACTATTCTTTAAGAAATTAATTTGTAGATTGACTGATATAAAGGTTTATGACCCTTCCATGAAAGTTGCGGTCTTCTGATTGGTCAACGACCCGTAAATAGATATTAATGTATACGGGCAAGCCGGTAATATACACTTGACATATCCCGTTACTGTACCCTTTGCTAAACGTGAGCTTGTTGCTTTTTGCATTTTGACGTGATAATATGGGGATATATTACCTGCCTCGACATAATATTACATTACCCGCCTCGACATTATATTACATTACCCGCCTCGACATAATATTACATTACCCGCCTCGACATTATATAACATTACCCGTCTTGACATAAAAGCAATTAAATATGGCGGACAAAGCGCAGATCGAAAATTTGTGACAAGAAAAATATATCTTCTGGAATTATTTAAACATTATAAACATGATATTATGGAAAATATTCAAGTGAAATGTTCATTTAGTGCAATTGTTATATTCATTCCGATTTTCTAAAAAGGAATTATGGCGACAAATGCGTTTTTCGATGTACCGACCAACAATAGATTTGAAATCCTGCAGGAGCGGGAAAATGCAAACAATAAAATTATACATTCTGCAGACATTACAAGGCACGATTTTGTACAAAGTTATTCGGACGATAAGCTTGTGCATATTTTTGATGAACTTCGATTCCTTAGGAATGAACAGGTTGGTTGTAGTAGGGGAATATATTTTCTTCAGCAGTCATTTGTACATATGCAAACAAAAGTTGGTCAGGTGATAGACACTACAAATGCACAGACCGAGTTTTTAAAGACACTGGCCTACATATCAATAGATATAGAAGCCCGGTCCAGACGCAATAACTTGATATTTCGTGGCCTGGTTGAAAATATTAAAGAAAACTGTTTTGATATAATTGGTGAGTTCCTTGAGAACAGACTAGATATTGACCGGAGAGATGTTTACATAACTACGGCGCACCGCCTTGGGGCCAAAATACGGAACAAATACATACAGAGTAGACCAATTATTGTAAACTTTAGAGATTTTGGTGACACCGAATATATTCTCGGGCAGGCAAAAAGGCTCAAAGATACACCCTTCTCAATAGATGTTGACTTGCCACGCGAAATACAACAGGCCAGATCGAGATTATGGCATATGTATAAGAGATACAAACATGATAATCCAAGGTCTAAGGTCATGATTGTGTACCCTGCGAAACTGATCATGGATCATCGATTAATACATGATGAATTGCCGGATTGGAGCAAATACATGAACAGCAGCAGGATTTCGCAAATTGAGCATATTGGGAAACAGAGACATCCATACGGGCTTACATCCAACACCCAACATACACAAATAGTTGATACACCAATGGAGGTGCAGACCATTCCACAACCACCTTCATATGACAGTACCGTTAGTCAAAGGGACTTACCTTATCATGCAACTCAGGTCGCGCATATGATACCGGAAATGGTGCAACACTCTATAGTAACACCTGTGAACTTAAATACCACCAGTCCGTCCGAGTCACAGAATCAATATGGACCTCCATGTATGAATGAAACAGCACAGGTGTATGCGACAGACATTTCTAAACAGTGTAACGAATCCCAAATTGCGGATGCGCAAACACAGCACTCATCAATTACAGTCCCGCTAACACATTGTCATCAAATGCATTCTCCTTTTGTACAGCAGTCAGCTACAGATATATATATCAATAGCACTGACAGTCATGTACTCAGTGCAGCTCCTGTAACAGTACCCCAACATGAATCGTTTTCCGCAATGCTGAATGCCAACAGTGTGTTTACAAGTCCTAAAGAGGCAAGTGTCGCGAATGAACAGAACACCAATCTAGCACAAACTGAAGTATTACCGGTGTACTTGAATCTTGATACACAGTCGTTATCAACATGTTCAAATACAGTAACATTAGATAAAGGTCCGGTAATCACTAATCCGTCTATTCAGCACAACATAAACACAACTACGCCTGTGTCGGAAAACCCTGTTTTGGCAGAAAGAGGTCGTGCACGCAATTCTCGGGCACTGACCAGGTCAGAGAGACGCTTTTATTCAGCCAGTTCTTATAGGAGAAGAAGCGTCAGTACTACACGGACTGATGATCGGTTTTCCCAAGACTCTATAAATAGAAATGCTTGTGGAGAAATGAAATCTGGGTTTATCCCTAACTCTAAAAATAACACAGGTAATAGTGCAGGTGAAAACGAAGGACATTAGTATGGGCAGGAGAAGGTTTCGCTTAGGATGGCATTGTTGAATGTACAGGGTCGTCTTGTCACAAAGCGAACAAATAAATTACAATCTCAAGAGATACAAAAATGTTATGGGGATGTGGTGTGTGTTGGTGGTGGTGTGTGTGTGTGTGTGCGTGGTTGTGTGTGTCGTGTGTGTGTGCGTGTGCGTGTGTGTGTGTGTGTGTTGGTGGTGTGCACTTCTGGGTGCTGTGGGGTTCGTTTTGGGGAGGCTGCGTTTTTGGTAGTCCTCTGGCCTGTTTCGTCGGGCCCTTAAGGGTGTTTCTCTTGGTGCTCTGCCTTCTGCAAAGGCATTGAGTACATACGTTTTTTGGTTCTCAAGGTTTGCTTTTTATATATTTATACACGAGCATTTTTGTGTTTTACATACCATGCCTTTTGTTTCCATTGCGTGTGTTAGAGATTCACCTAGCAGGGATTACTTTTATTTACACTGTCCTGTGACTTTGGAACATGGTGGGGGTAAGAGTGAGGTTGGGTGCGCACCATAAACCGGTTTAAGCTCCCCAGTGGTGTTTTTGCCACTGACCGTTCCAAGGCGGTGCCCCACTGTTTTCCTTTAATTGTTCGTTTTGTCCTCGTGTGTTTGCTTTGTATGCTAGTGTGTGTTGGTAGTGTATATGTGTGTGTGTACATGATTGTGTGTCGTGTGTGTGTGTGTGTGTGTGTGTGTGTGTGTGTGTGTGTGTTGGTGGTGTGCACTTCTGGGTGCTGTGGGGCTCGTTTTGGGGAGGCTGCGTTTTTGGTACGTGGCATTCCCTGTTTGATATTATTTTTGTTTTCATGATAATGATATAATATTGTTTACTGAAACGTGGACGAATTCTTACTCAGATTTAGAAGTTAATGATTTTGAATTTTTTGTTTTAAACAGAACTGAATATAAGAAAAATTCTAAACGATCATCCGGTGGTATTATTGTTTACATAAGAAACCAATACATTTCGAAAGAAACGTTAGTTTTTAAAAGTTGCGATGATATAATATGTATTAAAATTCAAGGGACACAATTTTCCTTAAAAAATGATTTATTTATTTGCTTGTGTTATGTCGTGCCTGATGATAGTAGTCGGCAATCTATGATTGATTCAATTGTTTTTGATCGTTTGTTAGACAACATTACAAGTCTTCACAGTAAATACGAAAATGACTTTAATTTGTTACTCTGTGGAGATTTGAATGCCCGTACATCGGATAATCCCGATTATGTAACGGATGACAATTTTAGCCAAATGAGCATGTTACCTGATGATTATGTAACTGACAATGAGATGCGCCGTTTCTCTCAAGATAAAGGGCGTACGAATAATAACGGTGCATTATTATTAGATTTATGTAAACAGACTGGATTACGTATATTTAACGGGCGTGCTGGTAGTGACAATGGAATAGGACAGTATACTTTTGTTGGTCACAGGGGTTCAAGTTTAGTGGACTATGTTATTGGGACACAAAATCTTTTTAAATATATTAAACAGTTTGTTGTCTCAGAGCCAAATATTTTATCTGACCATTGTTTGATATCATTTTCTTTTGAATTCGGTAACTTGTCCGGTAAGAAGGTACATGATCGGTACGAAAATGTAAGTTATAAATATGTATGGGACAACAATTTGAAAACAGATTTTATTGATAGTTTGAAGTCTGATGATTTTGTGCAAAAATTAAACAGTTTAAATGAAAACGTGAGTTCGGCTACTAATAAACAGGATATTGACGAGTGTGTAAACAGGTTATCCGGTTTGATAGACGAAGTGCGTCCCCTTTATTTACGAAATTCAGTGTTCAACGGGAACAAGTAGATTTTATTCGTCAGGCTTGGTTTACCGAAGAATGTTACGAAAAGAAAGTTATTTTTAATAAAATGCTAAATAGATACAGATTAGATAAAAGCGATGAAAATAGGATTAGTTTGGTAAATGCGAGATCACAGTACAAAAAATGTATTAGAAAATGTAGGTTTGAACATGACAAAGCTGAGTCTTTAAAGTTAACCCAGGCTAGACATAAAAACGCAAAACTTTATTGGAATATGTTAAAACAAACTGCAGGCATTAAGCAATCCAATATCCCTATCGGTACTTTTGAAAGATATTTCAGATCTGTAAATAATCCAGAAAATCCTTTTTATTCACCAGATGGGGATGTGTTACATTTTATTGAACGATATGAAAATGACGAGTTCAGTATTATGTTTGATGAATTAAATTGCCAAATAAGTGAATTAGAAGTAATTACAGCTATAAAGCAGCTTAAGTCTGGCAGAAGTGCTGGTCCTGATGCTCTACTTAACGAGTTTCTTATCCATGGTAAGCAGGTGATTATACATTCTTTAGCATTGCTTTTCAACAAAATATTTGAAAAAGGTTATTTTCCTGAAAGTTGGTCAGAGGGTTTTGTTATTCCACTTCATAAGAAAGGAACTATAAATGATGTCAATAATTACAGAGGTATAACATTACTTAGTGTTTTGGGAAAATTATTTACTCGCATACTAAATAATAAGCTTTCGAGTTGGTCAGAAAAATATGGTGTATATGTAGAGGCACAAGCTGGATTTAGAAAAAATATGAGCACAGTAGACAACATTTTTGTATTACATGGTTTAATTACGCATTTCATTAACCAAGGGCGACAACTCTTTTGTGCTTTTATAGATTTTACGAAAGCGTTTGATTACATTGTACGTGATAATTTATGGTTTAAATTAATAAAACTAGGAATTCGTGGTCCAATTTTGAATATAATGCGTTCGATGTATACAGTTGTTAAAACAAGAGTGAAATATTGTAATAGTTTAAGTGATGAAAACGTATGTACCCTTGGGGTAAGACAAGGAGAATGCTTATCCCCCTTTTTATTTTCGATGTTCCTAAATGATTTAGAAGAAAATCTTATACAAAGTGAAATGTCTGGTATCGATATTGATATGTTTAAAATGTTTTTGATTATGTATGCTGACGATATTGTCATATTTGCTAATACCAGGGAAGAGTTGCAAACTGGTTTAAATGTTCTTTCAGATTATTGCGATAGATGGAAACTCACACTAAACGCAACAAAAACAAAAATCATGATTTTTTGAAAAGGGGGTAGGTTACCTAAAAATATTCAGTTTACATACAAAAATAATGTGATCGATATTGTTGAGAAATTTTCATATCTAGGAATTGTATTTACGACTGGAGGTTCTTTTGCAGACGCACAAAATACTATTGCAGGCCAGGCGATGAAAGCAATGTTTAAAATGAATAAATATTTGTATAGATTTTTAGATATTTCAGTATTACATAGAGTGGAATTATTTGATAAACTCATAAGTCCAATACTAAATTACGGTAGTGAAGTATGGGGTTTTATACATGGAAACGCAATAGAAAGGGTCCATATGAAATTCTGTAAAAACATTTTAAATGTTAAGAAAACTACACAAAACGATTTTATATATGGTGAGCTAGGTAGATCAACTTATAAAACACAACGCTGTTTAAATATTTTGAAGTATTGGGTAAAGATACTGAAAACTGATGATAAAAAGTATGTTAAGAAAGTGTATAGTATGTTGAAACATGATTTTGAGAATGTTCCCAATTTATCCAATTGGTGTTCTTTAGTAAAATCTCTTTTATGTGATCTAGGTTTTCACGATGCTTGGTTGATGCAAAGTGTTGGCAATACTGATTTGTTTTTATGCACTGTAAAACAGAGACTCCATGATCAATTTGTGCAAAACTGGTCAAGTAGGTTGGAGAACTCTAGTAGTGCATTATTTTATAGGCAAATTTCCTATTTCAAATTTCAATCGTATCTTCGTCTGGTTAATATAAAAAAGTACCGTATCGAATTGACAAAATTAAGAGTATCTTCCCACAGATTACATATTGAAACTGGTAGATGGACGAAACCAAATAGTACACCTATAAATGAAAGAAAATGTTTTATATGTAATGTTTTAGAAGATGAATACCATTTTTTACTCGAGTGTCAATTATATTCTGATTTGAGAAAACGTTTGTTACCATCTTATTTTTGGACACGACCTAATATGTTAAAATTGTTAGAATTGGTAAACTCAGAAAATGAAAATTTAACACGTAAATTAGGAAAATATATATTCTGTGCTTTAGAGTTGCGAAAATTAAGTTTGTTTGGTGACCGCAACTGAGCTTTTGTAATTATAATAATTTTGTGACTTTTCTAGCTTATTAACATTGTTGAATATATTTCATGGCACTAAATGAATTAAAATAACTAGGGGCTTAATGATTTCGAAATCCGATTGTTGATCTTGTGTTTCGTTTCGACAAGATCAAAATAGGATCATTATATGATTAGTGTTAGTTATGAATTGTTTTGTTGTTGTTTTTTTGTATTAGATACAAAAAAAGCATTGTAAAATTTATATCGGCAATTGTTAAAACTCTTGTTCTTATAGAACCTTCTCCGTTTCACTGTTGTATTTGTCTCGCCATTTTCATGATTGTAAATCCTCATGGGCCATATGGCCTACAGGACTATTTGAAAATAAACTTATCAAAATAAACTTATCATAATATTACATTACCCGCCTCGACATTATATTACATTACCCGCCTCGACATTATATTACCCTCGCCTTACGGCTCAGGTAATATAAGTCTAGGTGGGTAATACATCCCCATATACCACTTCAAAACCAAATAACATATAATATGTGCTTCAACCGATTAAGGTAAATAAACATTGAAACTTAAAGTACTGTTATTCTTGTCAAATTCAAATGTTTCGTGCAGAACCAATTTTTTTTTAATAAGTAAACATAAAAACTTCACTTCTTTTTTCTGAAAACGTGCTTCGTTTCAACTACTTTTGTTTAAACCGTTGAGATTTATAAATATGAAGTACATAAGATTATATTTACACAGAAATAGCCACATTTGATTGAAAAGTAAAGAAAGGTCGTTCACTTTAATTATGTGTACTTGGCTGCTGTTTAAGAGTTATATTTTTATCCATTCATTTAATTTCAGAAAACAATATTCAATTGACGTAAAACAAATGTTTGTCGACGTCTTCAGCGCATGAGAAATTGGACGAATAGAGATTTTCGAAGAAAATATGTTTTTTCTTGGTAGAATCAGCCGTATAAATTCCCCGTAACCTTACTGACCACAAGCACGTCACATGGTATGGAGAAGAGTAAACACATCAGACGTGTGCGTATTCCGGTAATTGGTACAGCTTATCTGGGGTCGTTTTTTGTTAAATTCCTAAAGAGATCGTTTGTTACATATTATTTGCAGTATTTGAGCATATCAGTATTTGATTAAAGCAGTAGTGCTCTATTAAGGATAAATATTGAATTAAAAGTCCATTCTAAATATAGGAATAGTGTTTGCAACCACAAAGTAATATTTGTTCTTTTTCAGTATCATGCTATACATTCATAAGAATGTTACATCAAAAAGAATGAATGCAAATTTAGTTGCAGCTTTAGGAAATACTATAAAAAATCAGAGACGGAAAATTGACCGTCTTTCATATTTGTCAGTGGTATTATACGCACAGCCTCCCTCCACTACTACCCTCCAACCCGAGACAGAAGCTGATTTGTCTCAATTATAAGGCTGGTGGCCTATTTTTTCTAAATAAGTTTTTATGAAAGTGATGTTTGAACATTTCTTCTGTAAGAAATTTTAAATGTAAGAACATTTGAAAAAATACTTTGATAAATAAAAACAAATTCTTGGTATATACCAAAAATCGTTTCTCTTTGTGGTATATTTGCAGAGTGAATACATTTTGAAATCTCAATTTAGGTCGTATTATGAAAACTGATAAATTGATAAACATTCGAAATAAAAAAAACAGCGGTGAAATACCGAATTTAGAGGTTTTCACTGCATTTGAGTGTTCATTACATAAATGAGGTTTGTGACGTAACTTTTGTTTTTTTATAATCTTATTTATCAAATATTAACCTAACAGTAAACAAAATTTCATAAAATTCTGAATGTAAGAAAAGAAGATGAAACAGTAGCGATCGTCTTTTCCTGAATTGAACTGTATCATGTTGTTACTGTAAAATCATGTAGTATAGTGTATATAAGCACTCTTTTGAACTTTATGTTAAATTGCTTAATATCGCCATTAATGCATCATCTTCCTTCTTTCCAATTTAGAATAACACGGACACTAAGCTGTGAAAAAATACGCACAACTACATAACGCTGTGTTTTATTGTCATGAATATCTGTTATAGTATATCACATGGGATGACAGATAGACACTGAGTAGAAATAAAAACAATAAACAATAGGATAACATGAATCTTCTTTACCGTTACCTGACTATACTCCACCTAGTTTCAGTTTTTATTCTGCAACGTGTGCATATAGCGTTGCTAAAATCTTCGAACGACAATTCGTTTAACTTTATGCCAGATATTACGCATTTTCAATACCAGTAATTTTACTTTGCAGTATACTTTAACTTACACTATAACTGAAAATATATTATACAAGACAAACGAAATTTTATAGTGATGTACAATATAGCGAAAACTGTATTCCCTCTTCTAAAACAGAAAAACATACATATTAAAACATGCAAACTAAAATAATGCACAGTTACGTTTGACAAAAATAAACTGTTTACAGCACCACTGCGGATGAACGATCACCGGATATTGGGGCAAAAGTGAGCACAGATAATTAGTTTTCGCGAGTATCGTCTAACAACTGGGGTAAGTTAAAACTCGATTTTCACTCTGATGCATATCATATTTCGTTTTTTTCTGTGTTTTCAGATACTTTAATGACTGTCCAAGCCGAATGTAACATATATATGTTGAAATGTTGAAAATGTCCAAAACAAATAGTGTGCTCACTCGAAAAATCTCGACCGTTGGCAAAGTATGCCGTTTCATTTGATAAATCATTAACATATTTATAATCTGAATACGGCATATCATTTGCCTAACGACAACATATTAATGGTTAAAATTTCATCATTTAAGACGAAAGAGTAGCGGAGATACGGTTCTCGAAACATTTCAATTACTGTACTGGGTATTGGTTAAACGTGTACTGAGTATTGACGGAGTGAGCGAATCACTGTACTGAGTATTGCATCAAGAAATGAGTAAAAAATAAAAATTTTGAAACTGGAAATGTATTTATTTGTTATCAGTTGAAGGTATGAATTCAGGATATGTGTTGTTTTGCATATTAAACGTTGATAATTTATACTATAAAAGTGTATTATAAAGTGTTTTGTCTGGCGTTTTGAGTATAAGACACACATTAGACATACATGTACAATTATATTTATATTTTTAAATTTTCACCAAACAATCAACAATATCGCGTGTAAATGGATATGCTGTGCATTACTGCACTGTAACACCGGATACAGCTCCGGTGCACATTAACGAATACAGCTCCCTTGGTGTAGCGGAGCTGCATTCAAACCAAAGCATATGCACATTCGAATAAAGCTCCCTATGTTAATAGATCAAACGGATGATAAAACGGATTAAACAACAGAAGTCTGATTACGTGGTGATGTGTCTTTTGGCCAAATGAATTTATGTCTCCACTTTAGGAAGAAGCTTGGCCGTTCCGAAAACTTTTAAGTTAATGACCAAATTGTAGTTCGAAAGATTGGGTCCATCTGTCCGAACATTTTTTTGTTGTCCTACCCTGTATGTTGTCTTATCAGTCCGTCTGTCCAGCCTGACACCCTGGTGTGAATGTGCTTCATTCCGTCAACAATTTACAGAGCACAAAATCACTTAAACTGCTGCCTTATGTGCAACAGTCATGTATGAAAAAATACAGGTTTATTGAAAGAAATTAATTCTTCAATACCAACAAAAAAAGTCACGAAACTACTAAGTTTCATTCAACCGTCCATCCAACACGGACGGACAAAAAGACAAACATCCCAGGGCTAAGTACTGAATCCTGAACAGCGGGATGGATCCTTATCATTATTTAATTAATTCCGTGCTGCAATGATACGCCTTAAATGCACGTCTATGTTGCATCGGATCACTGGGGAGCTCTATTCGAAAAGAAGGTACAAGAACCCCGAATACAGCTCCCATTTGAATAGGGGAGCTTTATTCGTTAATGCGTGCCGAATACAGCTCTCCAGGGAGCTGTATTCGTTGATACGCACCGAATACAGCTCTCCAGGGAGCTGTATTTGAAAGGAGCTGCATCCGGTGTTACACTGCACTAACCATTCAATGACTCGGACATGAAGTGACTTTGAACTTTATCTACAACTACTAAATATTTGTCTAAAGTACGTATAAGTTGTAAGATAAAACGCAGTGTTTTGTTCTAGTTAATGCAAAAATGCGGAAGTCTCTGCCACAATTCCATTGTGTGTGTGTGTGCGTGCGTGCGTGCGTGCGTGTGTGTGTATGTGCGTGCGTGTGAATGTTGTATAGTAACACAATAAAAAACATTTTTTTTACGAAATATCATAAAAGCATTACTGCATCATTAATTTTTATCGAAATGTTAATACTTATCGATAAAAATGAATTACACGATGCTGTGAAAAAATGGTCCGTTAACCCCTACTATTATCTAAACAATAACGTCAGATTTTCGGGTTTGTACAAAGTATCATTATCCCGCATATTGTCAAAGATGAAATGAACCATCCTTCCCTAAGACATCACACGCGTTGGCTTTGTTCGATGTATGCAAGGGCAATCAACGTGAAGATATACTAAGCAATTTTAAATACTTGTAAATACTTGTCAATTGTAAACGTTCCTCGCGAAAACTAATTATCTGTGCTCACTTTCGCCCCAATATCCGGTGGTCGTTCGTACGCAGTGAGCACATGCAATAATATTCCATGTAGGTGTAAGAAATTAAAGAATGGGATAAGAACCACCAATTAAAAAGGTGTAAAAAGGTCATCTTTTGATTCCAAGTCGAATATTTTAACAAGGACTATGAAACAGAAACTTGGAGTAACATGATAAACTGGTCTTCTCTGTATAGATTAGATTTAGTTATTCCAAAACCATACGGATATTTGACATTAAACGCAAGCAGCGCTGATGTAAACTATGATTCCGTGTATAATGCTAAGACTAAAAACGCTCTATTGCTTGTACGACAATACCTAACTGCAAGTGCTCGGATACAGTATGTAGCTTAAATGATAAAACATGAATTTGATGTCGATATTCTGGGAAGTTGTGGCACTAATGGGAAAACGATAACGAAAGACTTGAGCAACTTATACCGGCATACAAATTTTACCTAGGATTTGAAATATTCATATGCGACGATTATAGTACAAAAAGATTCTTTCGGAATTACAATTACAACTGGATTTCAGTAGTTAGAGGCGGGGTTTATTATCGCCATCTACTTCCTACATAAACATATAAACACTTTAGATTTTTCAAACATATCAACCTTAGTAGCCTACCTTAATGACCTTGGTAACGATAAGGAAAAGTATGTTTCACTACTACGCTAGAAAAAACAGTATAAAAGCATATTCTACGGACATGACAACATAATATGTGAGATTTGCAATCGGTTAAACAATCTTTCGCGTTTCAGAAAAACATATATAAATATAGCAAAATATCTAAATGTGGATCAGTGTGTTAGACCAATGGACATTTAGGAAGAAGAGAAAAACGTTATTTCACATATTGTAGATTTAAATTTATAATATTAGCAATACATTAAAAAGTTTCTTTTTTAACTATACTGACCTCTACGTCGCTAACAATCGGTTATAGAGAGGATGATCGTTCGTTTCGATGTAATATCACGTTATAATTTCACCGAGCGGGCACCAAATGTGATATTTTCAGGAGTGGCGCAGCCATGAGTGCAAAAACTACTTTTAGTGTTCACGAGTAAAATTATCGTGATATAACATCGATACCAATACTTTTTCAAATTATTTTATGTCTCAAACTCTACATTTGTTTAGTTTGTTTTAATAAAATGTCGAAAATCGCGGGAAACGTCATCAGAAAGCATAGCAAAAATGACGTCATTTTAACGACGTCATCGTTATATGTTTCCGGCATTCATTACGCTCGGTATACATTTTGACGTTTAGCCGGGTAGAAAATACTGATAATTTTCACTAGGTGGACAGTGAGTTTATCAGGATATAATCCACCGTTATATTTCGATAAACCACTGAAAAATATAGAATAAAATAATGATAATGATTTTAAATCTATTTTGGTGTAATGTTAGTCAGTTAATCAGCTCGGTCAGGGTAACCTTCTTCGACTAATACATTTTAATCGACCATCGAAGCGAAAGTTGAGATTTTGAATTTGTGTATAGGGATGTTAATACTAAATAATGTCGATTTCTTGTTCAACATTAATGCAGGATTCTACAATAATATTTCAAAGGAAAGAGCCGCTTTAAATACGTGGACACGTCGTGCGAACAAAAACTGTTTATTTCAGTGCGCATGCGTGCCGTTAGTTACGTAATGTTAAACGGAGAGGCCCTGCATTCTAATAATTGGTTATCAGTTAAAATTAAACATTAAATGATCTCTTACAACGTGTATACAAGTGATGATTTGTGAATATGGAACATGAAAATATGAAAATAACAACTGACAGGGCAATATAGACGCTATACACATATAAATCTAGACATCAACGACAGAAATGAATATATATGACAACGAACAGCACGCATACATATAGATGTGGCATATACAACAATACGTCGGTATATAACACTGATATACTGTATCAAACAAGTATTCATCCCGTGAGGCTGTTCACTTGACTACAGATATCTAATACAATATTGAAAGATAAACTGAAAACGCAGGCGTGCACTCAAACTCTTACATAAAATTCATACAGTACTTGATTAATGGAAATCAAATATTTAGTACCGTCGTACTACAATTGCGGACAATACTAAAATAAACGATGTATTTGAATTAGTACATATCTTACTGAGGACAAATATACTACTAAAACAAAAGGATCCTTGAGTGCACATCTTCAATTTATTTACATGATATACAAATGTATACTAATTTTAATACAAAACAATTCAATTCAATTAATACATTCATTACTCAAAAGAACACGTTTGGCTTTACAGACAAAACACGGTCTACATTTGATTATAAAGGTATTTTGAAAATATACGCACCAACAAATCAAAATACAAAAGCATCAATGGAATTGACATACAGAACTCTGCATCAATGCAAACATGGTCCTATCTCTTATATTCCTATACTGCAGTTCATTAGAACTTGCTCTCAGCTTCGAGTCTGTCCTGACCTTTGCTTCAAACCAACTGGGTATTTCGGTTCCGGTTTTTCTCCCTTCTCTACTTACTATCTACTGGTATCTGCTACTTACAACTGCTACCATTTGATTCTTACAAAATTGAGACGGATTCACTTTCACGTTAGACTATTCATTATCGTTATTTTTGATATTGTGTATCTTGAGAAAAAACCTACATCATGGCACACTTTTTGCAAATCGTTAAGCGGGAAAATTCAGAGGCCGACATATTGTTTCATCAACGTTTTGCTAAGTGGAGGAAATTTCATACTTTTAGATTCCGTTTTCTGATCTTTAATGATTTTTATCTTACGCTTCAAGTGTAAGTCTATAAATTCAATGTAATGTCAATGTTTTTAAGGTATTTATTTGTAAATTATTTCTCTTTACATGATATTTTCTAGAAATAAGAATACAATAATCCAATAATAAAGATGTTCTGCAAGAACTTTTTTGTTTTACGCTAGTGAAGGCGTTGGATTGCTAAACCAATGTCAACACTCTGTTGGATTTCAAAGATGATATTTATTTATCAAGTTTGATTTTGAAACAATTCAGACGAATAAGCTTACTTTAACAGATCTCAGAGTTGATTGCTTGTTTTTGCTTTTAACTTAGCATCGTTTAAATTAGAATTTCCAAATATTTAAAAAGCATTCAGCGGCGTCTGTTTGTGTCAGTTTTTTACAAGAAAAATATTTTGCTAAACTATCATAGCTACCTCTTTGAAACTGCACTTAAAGCAACGAGACAGTACAACGAAATCTTGTCTGTGCCATTTAAAATGTTGTTGGCTCACAATGTCGAAGGCTAGACATCATTAAAAATGCCATAACACCATTTTTCATAGACCAAGAAAATAAAGTCACGATATTTATTTCAATGACCTATACATACAGCATTCCTGCAAACGTCGCACTGTCGCAAAATTGCAATCCATTTCTTGAATTATGTGACTTGTGTGCCTGAATGCAATACACAACAACGTGAAACTATCGGTTGCTATATTATTGAGTTTTTAAGTGTATCGATCCAGTTTGCAAACATTAACTGGCCAGGATGCCAATTTAAAAACAAAGAAGAATGCATAGAGAAGAAAAACGCAATATCATACTTATAAAGAAAAAAGTATGCACAAGACAAAAATTGACGTGTGTGTTAAAAGGGGCATACTTCAAAATATGATACTTTTCGGATGATAGTTTATAGGGATGTAAGTAAATATGTTTACATTCATTACTCTTATACCCTTAGAAAATAAAATTATGAACACCACAAAAGCCAAATAAATCTTTTAGGAATTTATTCGATATGTAATTAGATCAAGTGTTAAATTTTTGTCCTCCATATTAAATTCAAATTTAAATACATGTTTGCACAACCCAATCAATCAGGCTTGTTTTGAAAGCGCTTGCTAACGTGTTTTTAAATGAAACAACGGATAAGACAACACTTTGTAACTTGAATTTTGACAAAATATTGCCCCTTTTTGAAGTTTTTGCGTGCACGTTGGTATCTCTAAAACACAGAGTATATTGGATTGAAGTATACATTTCACGCAAATCTCTGGTAAAGCATGTCATATAACCTTGATTTATATTGACAAAATTAAACCACTTTTAGAGAATCCTGAATAATTATTTTCATACAATAGTAATAAGATCTTGGATGGAACTTCACACATGTCTTCGAGGCCACTTAACGAGGTCATGCCGTCATACCCCAAAAATAGATGAACTGAATCTAAACTCATTAAGTTCTTTATGTTTCACTGTTTGTACGGCTGCTATTTACTGGCAATGATATCGTTGAGAATCAGAAGCTTGAATACTATTGGTCGAGTTTAGCTCTCTTTTGGACACAACTAGTTATACTTTTTATTACTTTATTCTTGTACATGACAGATACCGTAAATTTAACTGACAAGAGACTAAATTGTATCATATATTTTAAACAGTTTAAATGCTAATGGTACTTTTAAGAATAAGCAACGTTATTTGTTATTCTTCGTTTAAATTACACCAAAACATACAGAAATAGTATTAGTTACAACCTTTCCATAGCCAAATGATTATTTCAAATATAAGAACAAGTAAGGCCATACGTTTCGCATACGACTTTTTGACCATCACAAATTTACCTAACATTTTCAAAATGAAAAAGTCCTTTCACTTAAATTTTTTTTTATATAATTGTAATGACGAAACACATTTTATTTTCAATGCATTATCAATAGATCTATCTACGATATATTTAATAGAAATAAGAAACAACAAAGGACTAAGGATTGACCCTTGAGGAACACCAGCTTTAATTTCATACCAATGAGAAACAGCCCCTGGAATAACATCACGCTGGCGTCTACCAGAAATATAGTTAGAAAACCAAAGAAACAGAGGTCCTTTTATTCCTGCCGAATGAAGTTTTGCCAGCATACTTTAATGCCAGACTTTATCGAACGCCTTGCTTATATATAAAAATATAGCACGAACTTCGAGGCCATCGTCAGGTGAATTAACCTGAATTAACTGATTAACCATGGAATCACATGGAACAAGCCTGGACTGGACAGGAATAAGAAACTCGATATCTCTCAAATGATTGAACACAAAATTGAAAACAATCCTTTCAAACACATTTTCAACTGTGTTAAGGAGGGAGACAGGTCGATAGTTACTTTGTACGGAAATGTCTCCTTTAATGGACAGCAGTAACATTTGTTTCTTTACATGAAGAAGGTAATAGACATAGATGAAGAGAGTAATTAAAGAGATTACAGAGTGGAGTGGAAAGTTCAGCTACAGCTTCTCGAAAATTCTGTAACTAAGACTTTGTTGACGTCTAATGATTTAAGGACGTCGCACACCTCAAGGACGTATTTGGGTGACTCTTATCTTTTTAGGAGGATGTAGAAGTGGTATTTGTTTTCCTTCGTCGTGAATGTATGTTTGCTGTTAAAAATACCGATATAGGATATTTGCTTTGTCCAGATCAGAAGAAGCAATTATGTTGGTATCTTGATCGTGTAAAGGCGGGTATCGTGCAGTTTGTTTTGGAAGATATAAATGATGTAAGTATTTTCCACCGGTCTTTTAATGAGTGTGAGCCTTCTTTGAGTTTCTGTGCAAGTTTATTGAAAAAGTCTAAATTAGTTGTTCGAATTTTAAGAACAATTTTGTTTTTGAATTTTTTAAATGATTGTCAGTGATGGAGTGATTTTGTTATGTTAGCCTTCTTGTACATTCGTTTCCATTTTCGTGTCATTTTCCGTATTTCATTTGTGATCCAACGACGTTCGTTTGGTCTTGCTTTAATGATAAAATTTGTAATATTTTGTCTTGCTGTGTCGATCATTTTCGCGATAATGTTTGATGTGTATGGGTCTATGTTGTTGTCGAAACAAGAGTTCCAACTAAAGCAAGCAGGATCAGAACGAAGTTTTGTAAAGTCACTTTGGTATTATCACTACGCTCAATACATTTCCGCTTAAGATTCAAGAATTTTAACACTCCAAACACAGGGCAATGATACCTCAAGTTTCTAATTTCTTATTAGTTGGGAGACCAACCAAAATATCATACAGAGGTTTGGCATTTTTAGAAAATCCCTCTACATATATAAATTCTGCAAATCCATGGAATATCGCGGCTCCTTAACCGAAATGGGTGTCAAGCACTTTGATTTTATTAGGTCAGCTTGAAATATGCCCAAGATACATTCTACATGTGTCTTGAAGAACTGTTGTTTTTGTAGGAGTTTTACACCGTTCCAACCGTTTTTTTTTTTTTATAACAGGCGGGCAGTTTACCTAACAATCATTCCTTGGTAGAACCAGTACTACACTTCTATCCTCCGTAAGAAACTGCAAACCTTTTCATATAAAGAGACATAATCGGTAGAAGGGCGCGTACCTACGACCTACATTTTATGAGGGGTTACAGTGACTTCAAATCAGCGACCCTAACCGCTCGACCGCGGAGGCGGTCCTGAAGAACTAACATTTAGACCCCTTTAGGCTTATTGTTATTCTGCTCTAACTGCTGAAATTCTAGTTCTAGGCAACGGAAGGTGGTATCAATAGTGTCCAAATAAATGATTATATTATCCAGGTATATAAGACATTCCGTTAGGTGTAACTTGCCCATGCAGCCTTCTGTCAATCATTGGAATGTGGCAGGGGCATTTGTAAGCACAACCGCCTTGCGACTGCATTGCCATAATTTTAGAGGTCGTACTTTCTTTGGTTTATCCTCTTTCCTTACAGCTACATGCCAATTTTCTTAATTTATATTAGATCTTACTTCGAAAAATACTTAGATCCTGCAAAAGTATCAACAGTTTCTTTTATCAATAGAGGATAGAGCTGTTCAAATGCCTATAATCAATGGTAAAACGTAACGACCAATTCTTCCTACGTACAAGGACAACGTTGGACGAGAACGGACTATGGGATTTGCGAATGGCTGCATAATAAACTATGCTCTTTAAATGCTTCTTTAACTTCTCAAATTGCCTAGTGGAATCTGCTTACATGTGTTATAGAAAGAGACAGTTCTCACGTTCTACTGAATTTATGAATACAAGGGATGTTAGATGTGTTTCCCATTACCCATAATTATCTTTGCCCTTGCTTGCTGATCAGTTGTTAAAAGTATCTTCCGGTATGCTGATATAAGTGTCCTATATAGTGATTTATAAGATTTATGGGACCTGACAGTTTCTCTTTCCAATGTGTTGATTGTTCGAAGAACCTTAGCAGCCTGGATATTCCAAAGATTAATGCGAGGATTAATAGTGATAGTCCTAGCTGTCGAAATGCATTCTCTCACAATTATTGTCAACAAAGTGCCTAGCTTTACCTTCACCAGTCTTGTCCATATATTCAACCGGATATTGTTGTCTGCTTCTGTGGCACAAGTTTATGCGTTACCAAAATTTCTGGCCTTGCCTTCCGTAACTTTAAATATACCACAACTACTGGTTGCTGGTAAGAACTTGTGGCTGGGACGGAATGACCCGCAGACAGAGAGGGCAAAGCATTGAAGATAGGTGAAATCAAATCTTTTACGCAAGAAGACTAACAAATATTCAAGATATTTGAAAATACTTTCAGTTTAAGGCTACGACAGTAATTAGTGTCTAGAACAATAAATACAGGTATAGGAACAATGATAAAGTCTGACTTCTGCTAGGTATGGAACTTTACCACCATTTACCCAAGTTATATCCAGACTTAAGTCTTTCAATTTATTCAGAACTGGTGGCGGGGTTAAGGAATTAAACCAAGTTTCAATAAGTGTAGATATAGAACCAGTATCAATTAGGCCGGTTTCAGAAGTACCATTGACAACAAGCTAAGTGGCATCGGCTGTTCCAACAAAAAGAACATAAGAAATAGGGACACGACTTCGATGATCAGGATCTGTCATCCGCCCTACGTCGAAGGTCCCTTCTCGTTTAAATCCTTCTATGTACATTGTACTAACATTATCGCGTTTCTCCACGATATCTGTATCTACCATAATGCTTTTTTCTTTCTTTAATTCCATTCCATGTTTTGCATTTGTTTTATCAACTGTCTTAAAAGATTCTCAACAGTCACAAATTGTTTGGCCCCAGTAACTACCCTTTAATCCTTTGATTCGTTTGTGTCTGGAGAAGAGTTGCGTTTTACTTCAACCTTGCTTTGTACTGGTGGGAACACTGGCCGCTACTGTTTGAGATCCTCTTCCATGGTCCTTAATTCCTTTCTTAGTGTGTTTAACATCATGTTGTTGTTAGCTGACGTATTACAAGGGCCAGATAGCAGACTCAATAGTCTTTCAGGTCACATACTGTAGTTAGCAACAGTTAAATCCTCTGACGTACGTCCACTGTTAATTGCTCTCTTAGACGTTCACACGTTTTGACACTACCATAGACGCATGTTCTAAGAGTGTGTCAGCTACTTAGGCAACTTCACGAAGATGTAGCAATATCCCGAAAAAGTACCTTTCAGTGACGTTCGATTGCTTCGCGTAAAATAAAGACGAGTTTTACAGTCCAACCTCCTAAAACCTTACCTCCCACGAACCACAACCTCTTCACCACCCTTGTGCGTTATTGTACTTAATTTTACCTCTAACGACCAAAACCTCCAAAAAACATAAAACGACATAGCATCTTCTGCCCAAAGATATTGAAAAACTCCCGAGAAGAGCATGGTACTGGTAAGCAATCACTTAGTTGGGATTGCCTGAATTTCCAAAATATCTCACATAAACATGCCGTTTGTATCGGGTCTAAAACTAAACCGTCTACATTTTATCGACAGGTTCTATAACCGACACATTTTAACCTGAAATCGAACAATGCAAAATTGGATACAAAGACAAATTAGGTAAATATTTTGACTTTGCTTGATCAAAAGAAAAATGCCAACATTGTAGAAGCAAAGGGTAATTATCCTATTAGTTTCACTATAATTCAATCCTGGGATGGTTTAATGATGGCTGTTGTCATATGTCTATGATAAATTCAAGAATGATTGTTGATCATTTACAATTTGTTATTTCAGACTGGACCTAATTCATTTCCACCCCAGCCGAATGTGTACAAAGAATTGTCAAGTTGTCAACAATCATTCCAAAAGAGAACTTTGAGATACATGTATGAAACAGATACAATTAATGTGTCCCTCTGTTGTCATGAAGTGGTAAAGAATCCGTTTAGCAAACCAACCGTTCATTGTTTGAATCAGCATGGAACAAATATTTTTTCTGTCTTACAAATGGCACCAAAAACATATAAACTATTTGAACGCAGCTATACAGTTCATCTGACCAAGGCGGTCACTTGCACTTGGCAGCAATTAGTCATTAAGTTAAAGTGTTACGCCAACTCTGAACTCTGCCAGTCAAAAGTTCCTATACAGTGTTGCAACAGTAATCGTCAACCTATTACATGTATTCCGGACCATGTGGTCACTAAAATTTACTCCAAATTTTGACTGGTATATGGAGCAGTTATTTCCAATATCAAAGTATATAGCAGCCATTCAATGTACTTTATCCTTTCCTTCAAACATTTTAAACAAAAACTATGTTTTGAGGCAAACATTTTTATAACCTTCACTTTATTATCCTTTCTAACACCTTATAAACCGGATTTATTATAATATGTATGATATTATGTAAGATCCTTGTTTTTAACAAGTGGAATATTTAGAGGATAATAAACGGCTTAGCCGGGCCGGGACGTGATAATCGGCCCGCAAGAAGCATAATGGCACGAGGGCTTTAGTCCGAGTGCTATTATGCGACTGAGGGCCGATTATACGTCCCGGCCTGGCACAGTCGTGAATTAACGTCTTTAATACATATCTTCCGTTTTTAATAAGTTTTCAAGCATACAATGTGCAAAACAACTAGATACATTGTACTTGAAAAATAAAAACTTAAGTGTAATTCACAGATCATGTTAATTTAGTGATTATGATTTAAAGTTTGTGATTTCCTCACTTTACGGCCATTCCTTGAAATTGTTATCGTTACGCGTCATCTTTTTGCTAGTTCTGGTTGATATTCTATACTTTCGACAAACTCGTTTGTACCTTGTAACACTCATAATTGAATATGTATTTTCTATCACTTTGTTTTAAATGATCTCTTTTGACTGCCGTTGACGTCGCGTGTCCCTTTTCTGATATATGTATTATCATTATAATATTACATGAATCTATATACAAGAATGCCACAATTTTCAAAAGAAACTTTCCTAGGCAAGGAATATACTTTTTCAATTAATTCAACTGTCTTTATTAGATACAGTTATTAGATTAAGTTTATATTTTTCAGGAAAACATGTGTTTTACCTAACAGACTGGGGCAATGCCCCTAATGAACAATGGAGTTATTAGTTACATCCATTATTACATGATAAAGTATGCTGTTAGGAAAAGGTCTGCTACTTCTATTTATGACTGCTGAGTGGGACAGAACAAAAACAGCCCAGTCATTTGGACTGCAATCTGTTGGATTATTTATGGTATGTATGTAAAATAATTGGTATTAAGTATGTAAAAAAACATTCACAACTGTTAATCATCTACCTATGCTGATTTGTTTTATCAATTTTCATAGTAATATACCGTAACGCCAAAGTATTTGTTTCAAAGTCTACAAATGAATTATATATTTATGTTATTTTATTTCATTTAGACACAATTATCAAGATGAACATACATTATCTTTAAGAACTAAAAGATGTAAGATCAAGGGGATGCATGTTGTTTATGCATTATGGTAACTGTAATTTTAGGATGAAAAATAATCATTATATGTTATTCTACCTCAACTGTTTTCATTTTTAGGGTTACAGCACAAAACTCTGAACAACTTAATGGCTAGACTTAACAAGTTGTAACCTGACTGGCATTTTGGATTGTGGAAATCAAAATGGAGGTAACATTGGGTAAAATATGTCATTAATTCATGATTCATATTTAAAAGTTATTATTTTCTGCTGAGTGTATACAAATAACTAGTGTTTTGTATGGAAAGTATATATTTTAATGACAAATATATTTAAGCAACCTACCTATTATTGACAAAGCTGGTATTGACAATTCATATATTGATATTCTATGATGCAGATCATCAGATTTCAACAGATCAACATGTTATTATTGTGAAATAAGGTTTGGTTTAGTTACAACAGCTTTGCCAGCTTGCATTCTAAAGGCCTTGTTTAACATTTCAGCTTAATGTATGTTTTCTTTATTCATTACAGAGCTTGGAGTTGTTTTCTGTCAGACTAGACTAGTGCAAACAGTCCATCTGAATGTTTCTGCTGTAAAGCCAGAATACAGGTCATCAGCAATGAAGTGGCTTAATTACTCACTAGAAATTAGAGTTAAACACTGAGTGACAATATATATAGTCAATTGGGGGAAAAAGTGATGCAGCACCTGATTGCTCTTATTGTGAAAAACAAGTGTTTGAAGCTCCCAGTTTAGAAACAAGGATATAACCTCTTGATTAAATTAAATGGCATAGAACAGTGTAGGGATACATATACTTAAACAATTTAAATCAATATGTAACCATGAGATAATTTATGTATAGTTTTAACTTTGAATTTCTATATACATGTTCATGTACACAGAGCTACATGTAACACTTTCTGTTGCAGTGTACTTACCAGGAGACATATATGTGTATGAGTTCTGCTATGGTGTAATTATCAGTTTTGTTTTTGAAAATTAGACCATTCAAGTAAACACATCTTTTGTATGATTTAAGACTGATTTCAGTATCATTTAAAGTTGCCTACAAATATATTTTTTAACACTGTAAAGTGACACCATATTTTACTTTTAACTAGTTTATCAGCACACTGATTCAAATATGTTATTCTTTTCTAAAAGTGTTGTTTTTCAAAGAGACAAAAATTTGCATACACTTGAGCACATGGTGAGTTTTGGATATCTGTCGACCTCCTATCATCAAAGACAACTCCTAAACCACTGAGTCAATTTCAACCAAACCTAACAACAGGAACGTTCCTTGGGTTGGCCACAGGGGACATAGGAGTATGTCAGTTAATATATGGATACTTGTGTGTTGTGTTGGATTTTGTGGCCGTGGCATGAAGGACAATGCTAATCTGTGAGCTTTAAAGGGCCATCATGGCCCTAATTTTTGTGTATTTTCATATTTGGTAACCATGGCAACCGTATTAAGAGGATATTGATATTAGATGTTTTGCTCAAAGATTTACAAAACTTTACACCTGATTGTTTTTTTTGGAGAGCAAACTGTACTATTCTTCTAGCTTTATACGAGCTGTTCAAAATTGAAGTTTCATTATCTGTCATTAAACAATTTACTAATACATGTAATTGTTCCTCACTTTGAAAAATTATAAGTGGTGCATTGGTATAAAAACCAATAGGAAGATGAAAGTGATAGTCATCAGGAATATTTGCAGACATATTTATGCCGGAAAATGCATTTTTGTTGTTGTAAACATGCATATTCACCAATTGTGTGGATCTTGACAGGTTTTCGGTTACCATGGTAACCATCTTTTCCAGTAAATGCATCAGCTGTTTTTCACAAAAAAAGTATAGAGGATTTTCATAATCTTGAACAGTTTTTCTTCATTTATATATAGTTCATTTATAATATAGTTTCATACATGATTTCTTAATGTATGAAGATTGTTTCTGTAAACTCAAGGTTTTCATAGCAATATTTAAGGTAGTATGCGACCTTTGTCCGACGTCAGACGTCAAAAAGCGAGTTTTCTCCGATTGTTATGAAATTTTGCTTAATGGTACTAACACATATCGCACGCATTGCGTTCGTTTTAATTTTTCCATTTTTCATTTTGTTTCCTAGCAACGCGACGTCGAATGTCGGCGGTATAAAATAGACGTTTTACATGCATACCAGGTTCACAAATGACCCTAGTGTAATTTGAATAGCACCATATACTAGCTCTCCACCTGCGGAATACGTACATATAAAGTTTTAGATGCTTTATCTGTCAATTTTGCTAGCGCGAAACGTTTAATACTGAAAATCTGCCCATTTCTTCACCCGATATTGTGACTCCCGACTCACTTTAAGGTTAGCTTTGGTCAACGGATCGAGATTCAATCAACTAACGACTCACACGGTAATTTAACGTAGGTCCTAGCTAATAACATAACACATTCAAAAAAGGGGGGGGGGGTTCTTCGGGGATGTTTTTTTCACAAAATTGCAATCAAGTAAAGCTGGGACATCAAGAAAAATGATAACGTCGTCTGACGTCATTGTGTGATTTTGGCGCCATATGTGATTTTTGTAGGTCCGCTTACACAAAGATGAACGTTCGAACAGTAATCCTTTGATAGGCAAAGGTAGGATAATCACTATGGAGTAAATAAAAACAGATAGCGACACCTATAATTTACATAATCAAATTGAAGCGTCTAGGTTATATATATGCACTGGTACAAAATGTAATATTTAAGAAATAATCTATGACTTGGAGTGCTTTATCGAAATTGAAGCATTCCCCTGAGGTGATGTGCCTGGCGGAATAATTTACGAGGGCGAAGCCCGAGTGAATTATTACGCAGGCACATTACCGAATTTATGAAAACTATCGTAACTACTACGGACTTTTTTCAGTTCGGTGGTAATGTGTAAAATAGCATAAGTAGTGGCTGTTGAAATTCACTCCCCTATTCGGGCTCAAGATATCATACATAACTATATTATACAAACTTATTTTAGTTTAATCATCTAGTTCATGAAATATAAAAAAATACCCGACTGTGACATTATGCAGAAGACGTCAGATTCAGAACCTAACGAAGCAGACAATCGATTTAAAAGCGAACCGTTAATCTGAACTGTACAACGTTTTAACGTGGAGTAATGACGTCAGTGTGATGACGTCAACGTTTTCATTCATTGTTTTGTCTCCCGGAATCAAAACATTGTATGACGTTTATCCTGAATTTTCTTAGCCTTTTGGAAGGAAAAAAAGTTGAAGATATTCTAAGGCTTACTTGATGCAATAAAAAATAATATTTAGGTTCTTAAACACAACTTTTTCATGCGACTGATGTATTTATACAGATATTATTTATATTCTATATTTCATTTTTGCGCGGGAGTAAATTGGAAAAGTCGGAAGGAGCTACTTCCATGTCCGAAACTCCGCCTTCTTTTCCGAGTGCTTTAATCATATTAATGCACTCGAATTGACTATAGAAATATACCATAGGCATATTAGAATTGCTGATACTGCAAATGTTTTTTGTTAGTTTTGCATTTAAAAGCTACCCCTAAAACAAAATATTCTAATTAGCTTATTTCTGCGCCAAATGACAGTTGAAAGAAATTACTTTAATTACGTCATTTGTTATGATTTGCCGTTGTACCGGAAGCAGACAATAATGGGAAGCAGACGAGAAGGCCAGTTGAAACGTTTGGAGAATTTGAGAAAAAATCATGTTCTCGTAAAAGAAAATATCGGGGCAAGTGGTGATAATCAAGGCAGCAGTAATGGTCAAAG
The DNA here is from genome assembly GCA_022818135.1 of Saxidomus purpurata. NCBI lineage: Eukaryota > Metazoa > Mollusca > Bivalvia > Venerida > Veneridae > Saxidomus > Saxidomus purpurata. The sequence goes on along the minus strand of JAFMSR010000002.1, from coordinate 1,117,516 downwards.
CAAAAGAGAGGCAGATTAGTTTATATCTGAGTATACTGTAGGAAACTTCAGGTACATTTATTTACGATAATTTATGCACGTGCGTGCGTCTTGAACGAACGCAACGTGCGTCCCATCAAAAACTCTATTATTTGAAATATTTCAGCCCATGGCAGCAAAAATTAACAAACAGTAGATAAATAAGTTTAAAATTAAACAATTTTCATCATTTTCATTTTCTGATAGCTCGTCCGTTGTTAATGACAAATTCGTTTGTTTTAAATCATACGCCGTTTGTCAAGGAATATGTATAATCATTGTATGATAATTAACATAACATAACGGTTTTGCTTTCACTACCTGTTACTTTCAACATTTTCGAAAACCTGACCGTATCTTAATGAAATATGCGACGTTAATCGACATCATTTCTGCTGCTCATGAACTACAAAATGTACTTTAAAACAAAACTATGCCTCTGAAAAGCAAATCATTAAGGAATCGCGTAAACATCAGTCATCCATGTAAAAGTTGATTCGAATCAATGTTTCTATTAAAGTAAGTTAAAGCAAATGATTTGTGTATCCTATCATTTTAACAATTTCTGCGAGTATTTTCCTCCTGTATGTACCAACGCCTAACCTACCCATCACTTAAAAGTAAGAAAAAACACCGGTGATGTTGCATACAACACCTACCGTTATTATGAACATCTGCTAAGAAAGTAACGTCTGGTCATGGAGTCCTCGTGGCGCAGTGGTAGCGCATTCAAAGGGTCTGAATTCGATCATCACCATAGTCATTTCGGTAGTGTCCTTAGGCAAGACACGAATAATTCCATATTGCCTCTCTCTGCTCGAGGTTGATTCCATCTGGTATTGGTCTTGAGAGCGTTTAATCTAAGTTGTAAATACTTCTTTCACAATCGAGAAGAAATAAAATAAGATAAATTTATAAATGTCTGGAGACATAACTGAACAGCAGACAATTACAATATTTCAAGATTTGATTACTTGTCGCTCTGTATGCAATGAACATAAACATCGAAGTACAGATTGACATATGTGGCCATAGAAGTTGTGTAAATTGTACAGTTATTGAAAGATAACAAATTGCGTTACATTTTGTTTAACGTGTAGGTTGAAGAGTTGTTTCTGAAACATTTCAAATTATTTTTCATAAGTAACGTTCAGCCTTTTGTTAGCATCTCGCCGAGCGCTGAAGAATGAATAATACAATAACTGGTTCTAGCTTAATACTTTAGAACCTTTGCCCGCGACCTCTACCTTGGTTGTGTTATTACAGATATATCATGGCAGAAGGAAGAAGAGTGGTAGAGTAAGGTTTTCTTGCGAATAGGTTGCAATGTCCGTGCGAATTTTAATTCCACGAAGAATAAAACGCATCGTCACTCAAATCGACTTTGCATTCTTGTACAGTAATTCTAAAAAGGCTATTCATCAATGATCGTTTGTTATACTATCATTTCGCAAACTACTTAGAATACGTGTAAGTTGTACACGTCAACATTTGAATTCTTATTGTCAGTTTACCTGTGCAAAATTCTGTTTTATAGATAAAGTACACTGATATTACACTTATACCAAGAACGACCTTTAAAAAAGATAGTCAGCGCAATTTTAAGAACATGAAAGCGATTGTTCGGTAGATTTTTATTGTAAAAATCGATTTCATTCAGTCGGCAGGCGCCAAATGTCACATGGTGAGAAAAAAGAAAAAAGACCATTGACCGGGTTTCGAACCCATTTACCTTCCCTTGCTTCTTTCAGATTTTAATATCAATACGTAACCTAAAAAAGCTATTCGTTGATCGTCAGGTCATTGTAATTTTATCTTTAAATCTTATTGTTTACGTACTAGCTGCATATCGTAGAAATTCTGACTCTCCGAAAAACACATGATTATCAAACCAAGAAGTGTGTAAAAGGAAAATAATCAATTAGAAAATGCAGATTTACGGAAATATTAGTTACTGTTAACTTTAAACAGATAGTGACATATATTTTATTTTGTAATCACTTTGCTTGTTTAAATTCTGAGCCGCTGATACATTGATTATGCTATCCTCATTGCTTTATGTGTTTATGAAATGAGAGGATAAACGGATTTTGACTTGACTTGACTTCGACTCGTAAAATTACAATCTATCAATATTCAAATATGAAGAAGCACGCGTGTTTTCATAATTGTATGATCACTATTGTATATTATTGTACATTGTAGATAATAAAACTGTGACAATCGCAATGAATGATTTTTATAATTCTTTTGTCTGCAGATTAAGATAACAGTCAATCATGCAAAAGCATGAACATAATTAAGAAATATGTCCACCACTGAAGAAATTTAAAAAAAGGTTACTTTTTACATACACACACAGATCTTTCAATTGTAATGCTATTACTGTAACGAAATTGCAAACACATTGGTCTTATTTGATATTGAAGATTTTAAAATCTATATGACTAATATAAATTTTGTTTGTTTGTTATCGTGCTTATTGGGTCCACCAACCTCGTTCAACGTATAGACGGTACGACCCGATGACTAATATAAATGCGCTAGGTCAGTCATTTTAATCTGAAAACCCGTACACAATTTAATTGACATTCAAATTGCGCCTAACTGAACATTTCAAACGCTGCGCGTAATAACGTCAGACGACAGTCCGTACGACGTTATAACTCAATGTTCATTTTTCTTGATGTCCCAACTTTAATTGATTGCAATTTTGTGAAATAAAATCCCCGAAGACCACCCTTTTTGCATTTGTTATGTTATTAGCTAGGATCTACGTTAAATCAGCGTGTGGGTCGTTGGTTGAATCTCGTTCCGTTGACCAAAACTAACCTTAAAGTGAGTCGGGAGTCACAGTTTCGGGTGAAGAAATGGGCGGATTTTCATTATTAAACGTTTAGTGCTAGAAAAATTGACAGATAAAGCATCTAAAACTCTATATGTACGTATTCCGCAGGTATAGAGCTAGCATATGGTGTTATCAAAATTACACTAGGGTCATCATGGCCAGAATTGGAGCGCCGTTGCGAACAGAGTATTGCCCCTTGCTCATAAGGCCTGTGGGAAAATCGATTGTTTCCCTTTACATCAAAAAGTCACTCGTTAAGCGCTATCGATTTTTGTCTTACCAACTGCCTTTATCCAAGCGTGAAGTGACCACGCACTGGCTGGGTCAAGATATTTCATTACGACCTAGGATTGATTTCTTAAGCTGAACAATAGATTATCAATGTTGGGAATAAAATTAAATAAAAGGGAATAGAAATGATAAGAATTTTTATTAATCTAATTGACTGATATGTCGGGACCGTATGAAAATGCATTTATAAAAGCCTTTCTATGTACATTGTTATGAGTTAGGATAGCTAACTATTAAATTGTGTGTATCAAAGTAATGCAAAAACCTCAGAACAAATATACAGTAAATACTGATTTAAAATAAAAAATCAAGATTTTAATTTAAAGAATTTTTTATACTTGCGTATCAATGTTTCTAAGTACTTTGTAATTACAGCTTCAAATTGTCGTTTTGATTTGTTTCCAAGTCATGGTTAAAAGAGTTACCGAATCCTATGGTACAAACTTTTGATATAATTAATTGACCGAAAGAGTTTTCCCCGAGGGTTTAATAAATCTTTATCAAGTAACGGCCAAATGCAACGTAAATGACATACACTTCGAAAAACTGTATCTGCTTCTTTGTTTAAGCTGAGATACAACAGTTTTACAATCAATCGTGTCATAAGTATCCTTGTTAATTGACATTGTGATTTTTTGGCCTTAGGCGAGAAAGTTCTAGTATACCATGGACGTTTTTGTAACTGTATCAATTTTGATTTTTAATTTGCTAATCATTTTGCAAGAACTACAAACAGATGCATCATACTTTATGTTAATAATCTTGTTAATACATGTATGAGAACATGATCCATAGAACTTTACACGATCAGATGATAAAGTAATCTAAAGTATGTTGCAGCAGAGACATAGAATATTCTAATATTCTTTTTAATTTGCTACTATTGTGTAATTGTATTGCATTAAATTTCGATGAGCCGATCACATTTTCATGACAGATTAAAGCTATATAGATTTTATATAGCATGTAAAATATGGTAATTATTATCAAATATCTAAAACTCGGTTAAGATAGTTACAGTTTCCTATGCTACAAACTTTTGATATAATAAATTGACCAAAAGAGTTTTCCCCGAGGGTATGATTTAAATTTATCAAGTAACGGCCAAATGCAATTATGTTATTGCCAGAGGCGAGAAAACAGATTAAAGACTGTCCTAGCATACCAAGGACGTTTTTATAACTGTATTGACTGTATTAATTTTAAATTTTAATTTGCATATTATTTAATTTGTATAAACTACAAACAGAAAGGGCATCTTAGAAGATGCATCATACTTCAAATGATTTTAATCTTGAAAATACATGTATGAGAATATGATCCACAGAACTTTACTCGATCTGATGATGAAATAATCTAAGATAGATATGTTGCACAGTCATATTTTAGATTCAATCTAAATTTCATTTAAAAATTAAAAAGAAGCTAGACATAAATTTATAAAAAAAAATGCAGTCTTCATTAATCATTGCACATCTTTTTTTCGACGGGAAATTATTTATCATGTGCTAATATTATGTTATTGTATTGCATTAAATTTCGATGAGCCGATCAATTATCACTTTTTCATCACAGAATAAAGCTATATAGCGGCTTTTATTTAAGATGTAAAATTTTGGTATAATTATCTTATACCTAAAAAGTATACCAACACAACTATTACATTTTTATAAGTATTGTTAAATCTAAAAACAGGTAAAACTGTGATGCTTGATTTAACCACGGACCTATAAACACATACTGGTGATATAGCCAGTCACAACATTTGTCAATACAGGTGACTAAAGCTATAATTTGGTATAATCAGTTAAAATCGTTATTTTCAAACGTTTAGGGAAGCAAGAAGACATACGAATAACTTAAAAATAAAATCATCTAAGTAAAGATATACTTTTCTAGTTTACTTCAATAACTTAATAAATATTGTCAGTTAAGTATAAATATGTAAATATCTCAAATGAAAACCTCATGTGAAGCTAAAAGAAACGCACTTTTCTATTGAAGTCAATGCGATTTGCTGCAAAAATAGTTACTTTTTTAAAATCAATTGGGAAGCAAGAAGATATCAATTTATTTTGATAAAAAATATATTGAAATAAAGTGGAAAGAATGCAGATTACTTCAATAACTTAATAAATATTGTCAGATAATGATTTTATTACTTTTTGATGAGTTAAAAATTTTACTCCTCTATATTTCAATGCGCATAAATTGACCGATAACGCTTGATCGATAAACCCGATAAGCTGCTTTCAGGGGAGACAATTTCGCCGATAAGCCGATGAATTTGAAGATATTTCTGGGGATGATTTGAACCAGGTATGCATGTAAAACGTTGATTTTACACCATCGACATCCGACGTCGCATTGCTAGGAAACGAAATGAAAATTGGAAAAATTAAGACGAACACAATGCGTGCAATATGTGTTAGTACCATTAAGCAAAATTTCATAACAATCGGAGAAAACTCGCTTTTTGACGTCTGACGTCGGACAAAGATCGCATACTACCTTAAGTCACAGGTGGCCGGCGCGGGTTTTGGACTCCCATACCCCCAGAGGCCCCTCTACAACCCTGGTACCCCATATACTGATATATTAAAGCAAAATAATAAAACAAAACATTTTTTTTCACTATATACATATTGTAGTAAAGGAACACACTATCGGGTCCGGAAATCACGATAAAATACACTGACCGTATTCAACAAGGCCGTGTGTTCACAATTTTAGTCCGATATTCAAAACCTTGGCCTTGTTCGACGCAAAAATAAATACTGTATAAGATTCTGCCTACATCTGGTTCATACATCGCTCTCCGTAAATGCAGCGAGCCAACAAACTTGTAAAATTCATTTGAGCTTACAATGTGACCGCAGTTGAATTTTGAATACAATTTATTACCGCTTCGTGATTCCCGACCTAGACCGACTTAAATAAAAAGAACATCAATTTTGTAACTACTTACCATCGACAATTTCAACAACAGCGATGTAAACAACATACTACGTGCCCATTTTCTACAAAGCGCAATTAATTGAGTTTCTGCTGACCGGTACAATAACCATCTTGTGCAACCATGATACTGGCAAACACATTGATACATTTTCTTTGGCACACATATCAGCGTTTTGTCATGTCATGTGATCATGTAAAATCAGATATTACTTATAAACAATAAATGCCTGAGCCAATTAAATTTATAAATTCGGGCTTGTCATGTAACAAATTTTCCTGGATTATTTCTTATTGACAGATGATTTTACTGAAAATTTACTGAACACAAAGGGCAGTTCTTTTAATTCTTAACAAGAATAGTCAAAATTGTGTTTCATGTGTTTTTTCGTTATTCAATCGGATTATAACATGCAGCAGAAAGAGTACTGATTGAAAGAAATTCTGTTATTTCCAGGAATAAATACCACCTGTCAACAAGACCACATTTGCTTCTACTGGTGGACTATTTGCATGTTTGACTGTATTCATTAAACAGGGAAGAATGACCTTAAAAAGATGTACAAATGGCAGCAGACATTTAATTTGTAAATTAATGCTTACTGAAATTATATTAAATGGACTAAGTCTTAATTCAGAACTTATTTTTCATGTCAGTATTTGATCCCAGAAAAAATGTTTTGGTTGCAGTAAGAGAACAGATTGCGCTGAAGGCAGCATTTGCATTGACTATTCAGAAAAGTCTAGGAATGACTCTTGACAGGTTTGAATGTTTTGCAGAAATATTTTGTTTGAATAAAGTTCTTATTTTTTCATAAATAAAACAATCTTTTACAAATGATTTTTCACAAGGTGAAAAATGACAGTTTAGTCACATGGCTACTTTTGAATAACCCTTAAAATTTGCAGTAATTGTGCAGTGAAACAGCAGTTTTTCAGAAAAAAACTCCCTTCTTTGCCAGTATTTTATAACTCCTAAAAGTATAAGTGACCAGTAAAATGCATTTTTGTAAAAAAAAATGATAAAAAATGCAGAAAGAAAAAACTGGTGATTGCAAGTTTTCTACAGTTACTTTGCAATTTTATGAAACTGCTTCTTTTAAAAGAAAGAAAGAAATTTTTACATGTCACATCATGATGTGGGAGGAATACTTAGGTGCAGTTGCCTAAAATTTTGTGCTAAACAAGACAGTATCATTTTGCATAAGAATTATCAATCTTAGACATAAATGATTGTTTTTATTATTATTAATTTCATGTGAACAGGATTTTAGAAACAACAAACAGGCAGTGGCTGATTTAGAAATTGCAACAAAGGTATTCTGAAAATTGGTTTCATATAACATTTCCAGGGAAGACCTATTGTTATTAAAGAAATTGCTTGAAAAATCAAACAATCTTATTGAAAAGTCTTGAATGGGTGACTGTTAAATAATATATAATGAACAAAGTTCAAAATTTCTTTATTTGATAAACTCTTGCTTGTAAAATCAAAGACTCAATGCCGGCACATATTGCATTGAAAAACTCAAATAGTTGCGATGATGCACTGCACTAGCTGTACTGTAAACTGAATGGTGTTAACTTCAAGCTAGGGGCAGTTTATCATTTAACTGTTGAAAAAAAAAACAAAAAAATAATATCAAACAGGGAATGCCACGTACCAAAAACGCAGCCTCCCCAAAACGAGCCCCACAGCACCCAGAAGTGCACACCACCAACACACACACACACACACACACACACACACACACACACACACACACACACACACACACACACACACACACACACACACACACACAAAAAATCATGTACAAACACACATATACACTACCAACACACACTAGCATACAAAGCAAACACACGAGGACAAAACGAACAATTAAAGGAACACAGTGGGGCAGTTTTCAAATATGTTGTTGTCATTATAATACTTGCTAGCTCATTTACATATTTCGCTTGATTTCACTGCATTTCTACTGCTTTTCACTGCATACAACTGTTTTTAACTGCCTTTTCTTCTACAGTCAATATACAAACATTATTTTATATTACTGCTATATTGATTAAAGTTTTTCAATGCAAAAAGACTGCAACTTACTGGTCAGAAAAACAATGCTTCAATTTTCCTAAGGAGTAAGCTTCCTGGTTTTGCCCCAACTTAATAATGTTAATATAATGTTCTTTCCACCTGCAGTTTGTATACATATTAAAATAACCAAAGCTGTAACATTGACTGTTATCTTATATCTGTTTCCAGTGTTCAAGTTGGCTGTCTAGAAATATTTAAAGCTGGTCAGCTTGGCGTAGCAATTGGTCGGACTCGCACCTTAGCTGGTTTGAGAGTGATCAACTATTCTAAAAGAGCCAGTATGAAACAGCCAGAGAAAGTTCTTAACTTCTGGAGTCAAGATGACAGTGTGGTAACAAAAGAAACAGAACCTGTTGTAATGGCTATTTAAGGTAAAAAATATTAAACATAGTTTATTATTACATATCTATTATGTGATTGGACTGGAGCAAATTAATTATGTACTTTTGATACTGAAATATCCAAAAGCTGAAGCTAATGCTAGTGCAGTAATAGCATTAGTATTATAGCATTTGTAATAGAGCATTGCTATTAGAACAATTTGAGCTTAGTATTAGAACATTAGTATTAGAACAATAAGAGTTTAGTATTAGAGCATTAGTTTTGTAGCATTAGTCTTAGAACATTACTATTAGAGGTATGGTTAGTCATTGCAAACAAATCGAGTGTTTATAACCTCTGTTTAAAACAGTACTGGGAACACGCCCATATTTAGGACAAATTATTTAATTGGATTTCTAGAACAAACTCAAATGCTTACACTACAGGTTCCAATATCTAAAATAAAAGCATTTTGCAGTCAACTGTAATAAGTAAGCATCAACGGCATGTGCAAGCAGTACAGTCAAACCTGTTTTAAGTAGCCCCATAAGTGAATACCAAATCTTTTTAAAGCAGATGACTATTCATTACAGGCCAATTTAATGAAATAAATGCTATTTATTACCTATTTTTCTCTAATACATGCTGACCATAGTAACATAACATAAAATGATCCATTATCAGGATTTACTTACCAAGTAGTTTTTGTCTTTTTGCTGGGTAATTCTTCATGGAAAATTCAAAGACCATTGCAGCAACCCTCCCTTTTCCGGCATTTGCTTTGGTAGACACAATATTTTTTCCAATGATGATGCTGTTCAAAGAGCGCTTGTACTGCAATGCATTAGGATTGGAGTTTGCCCCATTATATGTTGAACGCTGCTGGTTAAAACTGTTTTCAACAACATCAGAGTTCACTAACCCGGAAATATGTGTTTGCTGGATTGGATTACCATGATGCAAAGCTCAATGAATCCTAGTGTACATGACTGCATATCTCCTGACATTGGTAAGACATGCAAACCTTTGGTTGGTCTATACAGTCAATTTTCCATTTCTCAAAACAGCAACTAATTTCATGTAATTCAAGTAGTCTGGTATTTTCAAGGTGCATAATGGGTCTCATGTCTCTGAAAATATCTATGAGTTTTGAAGTACGCTTCAATAGTTCTAAGGTACCATTTAACACACTCCCCTTTGGACAAAGATATATTTGGTACTGTGACATGAAGTGCAACATATCAGAATTAAGCATTTCTTCAGCCAGGTAATTGCGCATTTTGAATGACGGGAAAGGTTTATATGTTCATTCGTTAATTAAGAAATAATCTATGGCTTGGAGTGCTTTATCGAAATTGAAGCATTCCCCGGAGGTGATGTGCCTGGCGGAATAATTCACGAGGGCGAAGCCCGAGTGAATTATTACACAGGCACATTACCGACGGGAAATGCTTCAATTTCGATAAAGCACTCCAAGACATAGATTATTTCGATTCTTAGAAGCCGATTTTTTGAAAACTATCGTAACTACTACGGACCTTTTTTCAGTTCGGCGGTAATGTGTAAAACAGCCTAAATAGTAGCTGTTGGAATTCACTCCCCAATTCGGGCAACCATTCAAGATATCAAACATAACTATATTATACAAACTTATTTTAGTTTAATCATCTAATACATAAAATATAAAAAGAAATACCTGACTGACATTATGCAGAAGACGTCAGATTCAGAACCTAACAAAGCAGCCAATCGATTTAAATGCGTACCGTTAATTTGAACTGTACAACGTTTTAACGTGGAGTAATGACGTCACTGTGATGACGTAAACGTTTTCATTCATAGTTTTGTCTTCGGAATCAAAACATTGTATGACTGTTAATCCTTAATTTCTTGGCCTTTTTTAAGGAAAACAAGGTGAGGGTATTCTAAGGCTTACTTGACGCAATCAAAAATGATATTTAGGTTCTTAAACAAATCTTTTTAATGCGACTGATGTATTTATACTGATATTATTTCCATTTCCATATTTTATTTTTGCGCAGGAGTAAATTAGAAAAGTCGGAAGGAGCTACTTCCATGTCCGAAACTCCGCCTACTTTTCCGAGTGCTTTAATCATATTAATGCACTCGAATTGACTATAGAAATATACCGTAGGCATATTAGAATTTACGATGATGTTGAAAAGAATTCCCGTTGTCCCCTGGAAAACATGTCAGAATTAAGCATTTCTTCAGCCAGGTGATTGCGCATCTTTGAATGACGGGAAAGGTTTATATGTTCATTTGTTAATTTACGATGAAGTTGAAATGAATTCCCTTTGTCCCCTGGAAACATTCACAAAACATTTGCCACTGAATTGTGTCGTTAGAGGGAAGAGTGAGGAGTCTGGTATGATTTTATCCATCTCCCACTTGATAAAATACTATTTCTATTTTTTTTACAACATGTGATATTTCCATTATGAAAACAACTTCACTGAAATTTTATGGATTTTTTGTCTTAAAATGTTTACTGAAATCACCACCAAGATTGTACTTTACAAAATTCAGGTTACTTTGGGCACCATCTAAGCTTGTGTATAGCACTTTGAACCCAAACATCTGCAGTTCATCAACAGCTTTCCAAAATAAAGTGTAGAGCTCTGTACCCTGCACTCCATTGCTTATAAAATGAGCGAATGGGAAGCGAAAGCCTGTGAGTCCTAAGAAAACAAATTGCATGGCATATGTTCCTAGGTTCTTATCGGTTTTGCTAGTTCAAAGAATAGTACAATTGTTCCCTTCATCCCCATCATCAGTAAAACCGCACAGTTCCACCACATCACCATTTTTTGTTATTTGCAGATCAGCTTGAATTGCCATTTCATCAATGACAATGCCTCCTACCCATCCTTCTTCATGTATCCCTTTTCTAACAGCTTCTGCGTGCATCCACTCCAAAACTCTTCCATCAAAATCTACTTCTTGCTTAACTTTATTTTTATATAACACTAGTGTTGAGAGAGTGGACAAATAAGAAGTTTTGTTGCTCTGAATGCTTTGTATGCCTGTGGACTTCTGCAGTACCATTGCATAAATAATTTGTTGTGACCACCTTCTGCCTCGAGGATCACGAGCTATGTTCTGAGCTTGACTGAGAAAAAGTTCTGCCATGTCATCTGTTATATCTGGAATTAGATTCTTTAAATAATCTCTGAAGATTTTGAAGATGATTTAAATGATGTTATTGCTACCATAGGTAATGATGAGGAGTGCAAAGACATTCATTACCAGAAGATTTAAATCTTAAAGATATATTTGGCAGAATAAATGCAAAAACAGTTGTTTCTCCTGATCAATATGTGAACAACGCAATCCTGTCTAGAACTATTTGGACAAAAGTTGTTGTTTTTGCTAAACAACAATACAGTTAACTGACATCATTGCTGAATGTAGGTAAATCTTCAAAAACTGGGAAAATAGTGTCAAAAAACCTTGGTGATTTCTACACGAAACAACACACATACCGAGGGTTTAACGCAACACTGTTGTAACTCAGTTCTCTTTTTTCTTTCAGCAAACAACAAAACTATTGCTTTTTGTCATGGTACAATAAAACTGACTTAAAGCTGGTCACTGTGAGCATTTCTGAGAGAGATTGAAGCCAAGGATTTTTATGTTTTTTGGTAACTTGAGTCAAAAATGTAATATTTATAATAATATGAGTTACAACAGTTTTCCACTTAAAACACTGCATTTTTCTTGTAAAATCTTAATGCAACACTGTTGTAACTAAACTAAATCACCATACTGACAAGAATATATTACTCTTTCTTTATGCAGTATTACTGTTCATTAGTATTGTCATAATATTTAATGCAATAGAGGTAACTGCAACAGTTTTTACATTGTGGAAGTTCGGGCAAAAATGACAAGACAGCGCGTGCTTATTCGTTTATTTGGCAAACTTTAGACAATTTAAGCAAAGCTATTCAAATAAATGTCAGCGTGTTTTGAGACAATCTAAACATTGTGATCATGTTTGGATTGATATGATTGGATTAGAATTATTAACATAAGAGTGGAATTTTGAACTGCAACTGTCTACCTACATCCACAGATGACAGATCCTATACAGAGACAGGCATATAAAAGACAATAAATTAATAAGAACAATATTAAAAATGTTTTCTCAAAGTAATTAGCTCAATACTTCAAAGTACCAGTACTGGTTATTGCAGTTTTTATAATTTTGCTCATGAACAATTTATGTTTAAAGAAGACTTTAACAGGATTTTTGGTGTCATTAGTGCTACTAAGCTCTAAGGTCGGAGGTACAAAATTCTATGAACTTTGTTTTATTTAAGTTGCAAGTTAGTGTCAGAGGATTAATTTTGGTGACATCATTTTTCTTTTAATAATTGTGTTATAAGATCTAAAATAAGAAACTGAAACAGTACAAAAATAGTTAGAAGACAATAATTAAGTTAAGAGTACGGAATGCCAGTTTCTGCATGCTACTATCCATTTCCAGCTAACTGACATCGCCGAGTGTACTACAAAATCCCCTTGGTCGAAATCCCCTTGGTCCAAAAATGGCACAGTAGTTATAATCCCCTCAATGGATTTTACAAGCGGGAAGCATAATTATATTGGATGAAAAAATTTACTAAGTGTTTATTTTGTCTGTAGTTTTACTTTACTATATCGAATGATCGAAAATATTAATGAATGATCGTAAAAATCAAAAGTTTTGAAATTACAATGTAAAATCCATTGAGGGGATTATGACTAGTTTGCCATTTTTAGACCAATGGGATTTCGACCAAGGGTATTTTGAGTGTCTCCCGACATTGCCATGTACCAGTTGCTACTTGACAGTTTTTTTTGCAACATTCCCTTGTAATTTTCAGTGTAATATGTTGGTATGATGATGAAATTATCAAACAAGTGGTTCATTGAGTGACCACTGTCAATGATACCATTAATTACCTGAAGGTGTAAAACAACAACTTTTCACACTAAATCTTGTGAATTTTAAACTGACAACTGCTTGGTCAAAATAGTTAGGTACCATGTGCTATATGTACAGGGCAAGTTGCAGTTGGTCAATGTAATAATTTAGTATGATTTAAAGAAAATTGTCTTTTGACTTAAAAACAAACATAAGTGTAAAAAGCGAAAGTGTTTTACCCAACCGTATGCTGATTAATGATTTCAGAAAATGTATGTGAGGGGTAGAGATTATTGTTTTTATTTCTATAAAAAATAATTAATTTTGCTTAAATAGTACATTATTGGATACTTAACCTTTGAATTATTAAAAACAAAAGACTTAAGAGCGAAACATCCCCCATCCTCCTCAAACACATTCTGGGTGCAACAAAAAATGCATCTACGGGTTTCATGAATCTTAAAGCCCCATGGTCACTTTGAACTTGCTTGGATTGCATAATGAAATTACTTGTAAAATAATAATAGTACTTAAAAAAAATGTTGACGCATGTAACCTTTTCTTCATGTTCGTGTCATTTTTTTATGAGAAAGTATCTCAGATAGTCATATCATTAAACAATTTGTGTACATATTGTAACATGACTTTTTGTACAAGTGATTCTTGAAAAACGCAATGTCAGGAATTTTGTACATTGCGGTCAATTCACCAGATGTCTCTCTAGGTAATATAAATGTTAAGAGTTATTGTTGTATCCAAAGTGATCCGGAGTAACCTTCAATTTTTCTTGCATCGGGGAGACCCCAAAATCCTTCTGACACAAGGGGATACCCATTCCCCAAAAAATTGTTTTTCGTCTTTCCCTGCCAATTGCACTTAAAAGAGGCCCTCTGAGCTCTACTATTCAAGATTCTGAGATGGCCCTGTAACAGTAACTGTTGCTACTTGTATTGATATCTTAAAGTTTCAGATGTTTAAAATAAAACTACAAAATGTATGTGTTTCTGCAAGTTTTACACCCTTTACAGTACTACTTGTAAAATGTAAAGGTTACACAATGTACTCAGTATTGCACAGAGTGTACAATTAGAAATGTGCATATTCCAAAATAATGGAAATTTCAGTCTTGTTCACCCACAATAACGTTAAGGTTTGTAGCAATTAATTTGTAATATATAAGTTGAAAACAGTAGTGACAAAAGTTGCTTTAATTGTACCATTGTACAAAGTCATGAAGGTGTAATAAAAATATATGTTATTGATACAAACTATCTATGTGACCTTAGAAATCCCAAATTACAGGAACATTATGTACCAGAATATCTAAGACAGTCAAGTCATTATACAGCAGTCTGATTGGACTATAGTAAGGCAATGTTAATTTGAGCGTTTTTGGATCTACTCTAATGTGTCTGACATGGAAAAAGGCAAGATGCAAATAGCAAGCCACAAAATGTAAGTGGCATGTCCAAACTGGCATTCCATACAAAAGTGTCATCTTCATTTTTTCTTCAAAATTGATTTCACAAATGAAGTACATTTTGTATTGTTTTCAAAAAATAGTCATTAAATTGATGATTTCATAAACTATCTAGGTTTACAAAGTCCACTGATCAATATTTAGAACAAGAATTCTAGATATGTTTGTACCAGAAAAAAAGTTACAACAGTGTTGCAAGTAAAACGTTCTTATCTTCTTTAGTGCAACACTGTTGTAACTCCAGTTACAACAGTGTTGCATTAAGGGACATGCTTGTTTTGAAATACAACCTTTGGACAAATAATCAATTTCTAGCATAAGATAAGGGAAATTAAACATATTTTTCTACATGTTTTGTAACTCATTGATAGTATATCAAATATGATAAAAAGTCATTTTTGTGAAAAAAGTTGAGTTACAACAGTGTTGCGTTAAACCCTCGATATACACTCGGCTCGGACTTTAAAATGCAATGTTTGCGCTTATTTGAGCATGAAGATAGATATACATACATCCATCAGCGGATAGCTTGCAATATCTATTTAGGGATCAGGGAACATATTATTAACATTAAGACCAAAGAAGTGGAATCAACAAGCAAAGAAATTAATACAAGAATAGTAACACAAGCTTCACGGGCAAGAATAAGGTATATTGGGGGCTATTGCATAGCAAAAGTAAGACACAAATATGTTACCAAAAAGGCCAGTCATAGATATTCAGTGAAACAAGTAGATAAGTCAGGAGTATGAAAAAGCAAAGCGTTCAATAGGTATTTTAAATTGTCTAAAAGAAGAACAAAGTGTGCTTGAAAATACAGAGGAGTCTGACTCTCTTTTAGATATTTCTCGAAGACAAAATTTAAACAGATAATTAACAAATATTAAGGACTGCGTGTAATTTTTCATTAAATTAACTGAAAAGTGTTTAGATCTTTTAACCAACGACAATTTAAACAAAATGGGTGATAAAATGTTCACGGAGTGTCAAAGTATTATAGAATCATCTCATCTCCACAAGAAACCTACACTGAATTTGAAGAAGAACCTGTCAAAAATGTATTAAGCTTTATGACATTGCAGGTAACTATGATAGAAACAAATTATCATCAAATCATTAAATATCATCTGATGGTTATGTTTTACCAGTTTAGAAAAGACACCTTAGATAGTTTTCAAATAGGGAAAAAGATGGCTCAGAGGAAACAAGGGTCTCCGTTACTATAGATAAAAAAGTTAACTTCAAGTACCTCTAGTGAATGCAATAACCAAACAAAACAACAAAGCAAGTCACAGTCTAAAGAAAAAAAATCTAATGTTGGCCAGATAGGGACACCACTTGATCATGAGAGCGAACCGCAACCAGGTACATGAGCTGAAAATGGTGTTGAAACTTCACTTCCACAATTAGGTGTCAGTACTGATTCTGATTCAGATGATGTTAAGTGTAAGGTTTGTAATACAGCTGATAGGGAAACATTTTGGATACAGTGTGAAAGTTGTAATTCACGGCTTCATAGAAACTGTGCAGGGCTAGGTCATTACATGAAATGGAAAAAAATACCAGAAAAGGTCTTCAAAATATTTTTGTAAGGGATGTGAGTAGTTTCTAATTGCAACACCAGTATTCGAAACTTATTCCCTCATAAATACATGTAATGTTTCTAATTGTAGACAATCAAACATGAATTAAAGACTACCTCTGAATGAAGGTTACACTTGGTATATATACCAACAGGGAGCAAACAGAGCATTCATAGTTCAACTTGTAACAAGTCTGAAAAGGGAACTTTTACTCAAAGGTTTTTATAACTGGTTAGACTGCCTATATTTTGCAGAAACGTATTAAAACATCTTAATCTGATTACAATCAGCTCATCAAAAACGCTTCCTTACAGAAGATCGTGAACTTTAATTAAAACAAAAATAATATCAAACAGGGAATGCTACGTACCAAAAACGCAGCCTCCCCAAAACGAACCCCACAGCACCCAGAAGTGCACACCACCAACACACACACACAGACACGCACACACACACACACACGACACACACACACAATCATGTACACACACACATATACACTACCAACACACACTAGCATACAAAGCAAACACACGAGGACAAAACGAACAATTAAAGGAACACAGTGGGGCACCGCCTTGGAACGGTCAGTGGCAAAAACACCACTGGGGAGCTTAAACCGGTTTATGGTGCGCACCCAACCTCACTCTTACCCCCACCATGTTCCAAAGTCACAGGACAGTGTAAATAAAAGTAATCCCTGCTAGGTGAATCTCTAACACACGCAATGGAAACAAAAGGCATGGTATGTAAAACACAAAAATGCTCGTGTATAAATATATAAAAAGCAAACCTTGAGAACCAAAAAACGTATGTACTCAATGCCTTTGCAGAAGGCAGAGCACCAAGAGAAACACCCTTAAGGGCCCGACGAAACAGGCCAGAGGACAGAAATCAAAACAGTTTCGTCCCAGTGGGATTTAAAAACTGCCCATCACAGAGTCCTCCCCCTCTTCCGTCAGACACAATCAAAGAGGGAAGCATAGCGTCCAACTGTAAACGGGTTGAACACCAAACATGCGGTGTGTCTCAAAACAGTAGGGTCGTAACCTCTTTTAACAAAACGTTTTATAATTTTAGCAAATACAGTTGGAAAATTGCGATGACCCAAAATCTTACGAAGTTTGTAAACCACATCCCCATAAAAATCGGGTTTTGAAATACCTTCTCGCAGAAGAGTCTTTAGATTACTATTGAATTTCAAAACCAAATCAGAATTACGATAGTAAAATTTAGCAAAATATTTACGCAATTTGTAATAACGGTAGCCCTGTTGAAGAAGTTTATTTGTAATATATTGATTACGTTCATTGAAATCCTCAACATAACTACACGCTCTGGCAAACCGAATTAACTGAGAAATGTATACCCCATAAGATGTAGCATGAGGTACATCCCCATCCAAATGGGGGAAATTTACAATACTAAAATTAAAATCATCCCTCTTGTCATAAATTTTGGTATGTATAATATTGTTATAAATAGAGAGATGTAAATCTAAAAATGAAGCACCAGTATCCAAATTGTTAGTTTTAATTAACTGGAGTTCCCGGGGATAAATAGTGTCCACTAATTGACCAAAAAACGGGTTATCCATATTAAGAATATCATCCAGATAGCGTGATGTATTATTAAAAGCAGTGATAATGTCTGCCTGCGTATCTGGAGAAAGACTCAACATAAAGTCTCTTTCATAACAATATAAAAACAAATCTGCGACAAGGGGTGCACAATTTGTTCCCATGGGAATACCGATTACTTGTCTGAAAACTGCATTCCCAAACCTTATATAAATGTTGTTCAATAAAAAGGAAAGGGCTTTACAAACTTCGTCACAGGTCCACATAGTATAATGTTTAACAATACAGCTAGTAAAAAAAGCTTTATCGAAATTGCAGGCGAGAAATGTAGCATTCTCCCTGGCAAAAGTCTTTTGAATTAGGGCAGTTAGCTTGTCATTTATCAAATTATGTGGTAAAGTGGTATACAGAGTAGAAAAATCGTATGTACTGACTGAAGTTACTTTGTAATTATTAACTTTAAACTTATCCAGGATTTCGCCAGAATTTTTGATCGACCAGTCAAGATTGTAAAACATCTATGCATTTACCAAGTCACTTTTGCAGAAATACTGCAAATTTGATGATAAAAATACATATACACTGTAGGGGTATGGAAATGTAACATTAAAATGAATATAACCATGTGAGGATTGTCATTTTGCTAGTCAATAACCGTGAAAAACTTTAAAATATCAGAGCAACTTTCAAAAAGAACCGCCAATATTGACTTGTATTGTTTACAATATTCACTGGGGAGTATCACGTGATCTCAATAGTACACTGTCCACACAAAATGGCTGCAGAAATCGCCACTTCGACCAAGAAATAAGAGGTTAACTCCTTGTGATTGATATTTTAGGATATGCAGAATAGGCGCAAAGTACCCGCATAATAAAACTAATTACTTACAATCTCTTCGTTTTTCCGAAGTTTTCTTGGTTTAGGCCTGAAACTCTATACAGATAATATTTTTTAAGTACATTGTCTGAACAAACATTTAATTTGCGTATTTCAGCGCTAAAAGCATATATAATGCACGATCTTCTATAAAATAATGATTTTATCTGTGAATGTATCCTTCGTGACAAGTTTCCAGTGTTTTTTCGGTGTTTGAAAAAAGTTATGGATTTTTTTCATAGCGAGTACACTGTCTGAACAAAATAATATGAGTACATTGTCTGAACGGTTTTTTTTTTCAATGCATCTACTGACTCATTTCTATTCATTTCTTTGTAGTTTGGGGCATCGAAGCAAGCATTTCGTTCCTGCTGTTGCCTGTTTGTCAGTTTTTTAGAGATCGAAAGGTAAGAGTCAAGAGTATTTGTTTTATTTCTAGAAAAATTCAATCCAATGTTCATGAACGATACATACTCTTGTAAAGAACTGAACATTTGTAAAATGTAAGATGTTTATTTTCGACAGAAGAAAACACGAGCGGAGCAAAGTTCATTTCAACGATGCTCAAAAACAACCATTGCATCGCAGCTGAAAAGCGCAAAACGGAAAACATTTTTGCCCCAATCAGGTGTCCAATTATAGTAAGTCTACAAGAAATGCCACCAATACTGTCTCCAATGAAATTACCATTTCGTTCTCCACTTAATTACAAAGCATCGCCACCTAAAAACGTGCCAAGAAAATCTCCTAAGCACGAATGGTTTTCAAACCATCGGACAGTGGTTTTTCTTTAAAACATCACATCAATTGTAGAAACTTTGCCGAACTTGGGAGATTAGAATTAAATTGTGACACTGTTTTTGTCAGTGATGTGAATTGTCTTGAAAACATTGGTGAATCATCAAGTCATGAACGTGAAACGTTAGATGTTAAAAGTGCGTTTAACAGAACACTTCAGACTCAAGAGGGCCCTATAAAACTGGAGAAAGTAGACTTTCGTGATTGTGATTTCAAATGTGATGCTGTGAGTATTGAAAACAGTGGTACATCAAATCTTGAACACAATGCGGTTAATGCTGAAAGTGTTTCAAACATAACAGTGAAAAATAATGTATAATGTATAGAAGTTGTATAAAAAAACGTCGAGTACTTTGTCTGAAAGCAGTAGCACTAATAAAGCTTCCAGATTGCAGTGCACCGATGCAAGTCTAAATACCACCAAAAGCCGAAAAGACATATTGTTCAACGGAAAGCGTTTGTCGCATACTTGTTCAAAATACTTAAGCAATACTCCAGGTCTAGTCTGTCCTCTGATGCTAACACATCGATTACCTTTTAAGCTTTTGAATTTTAGCAGCTACTTCTGAGAGACTTGCATCGGTTGCATAACTGACAAAAACAGTGTCACAATTTATTTCTGATTTCTCAAGTTCGGCAAAGTTTCTACAATTGATGTGATGTTTTAAAGAAAAACCACTGTCAGATGATTTGAAAAACACTCGTGCTTAGGAGATTTTCTTGGAACGTTTTTAGGTGGCGATGCTTTGTAATTAAGTGGAGAACGAAATGGTAATTTCATTGGAGACAGTATTGGTGGCATTTCTTGTAGACTTACTATAATTGGACACCTGATTGGGGAAAAATGTTTACCGTTTTGCGCTTTTCAGCTGCGATGCAATGGTTGTTTTTGAGCATCGTTGAAGTGAATTTTGCTCCGCTCGTGTTTTCTTCTGTCGATGAAGCGACAACGATGGCTTCTTATGACGCATTCTGAAAGAAAATACGACTAACTTGTATTGTATATTCATGTAGTATCAGTTCTATCCATAAAGACTTTGCAATACAAGTGCGCAAACACAAACTAAATTTTTCACTTTGTTAAATTAGAATATGAATCACTGACGGTGAAGACTAGATATTGAACTGTTTTCAAAATAAACATCTTACATTTTACAAATGTTCAGTTCTTTACAAGAGTATGTATCGTTCATGAACATTGGATTGAATGTTTCTAGAAATAAAACAAATGGCAGCCATTTTGTGTGGACAGTGTACTATTGAGATCACGTGATACTCCCCGGTGATATTGGTTTCTTCATTCTAACTGAAGCTTTAAGTAAACGCTGGGTACCAAAGTCGAAGGTCGCCACACCTCCGCACTTTGACCAATCATAGTTACTTACCGTTTCGGAGCTCGACGGGATCGTACGGAGTTTAAACAAGCATATCCGGGTCAGCGCTTTCGTCATGGCCGCGCAGTATTCGAAGTGATCAGAATTGTAGAAAATGGGCACGTAGTGTGTTGTAAACATCGCTGTTGTTGAAATCGTCGATGGTAAGTAGTTACAAAGTTGATGTTGTTTTGATTTAAGTCGGTCTAAGTCGGGAATCACGAAGCGGTAAGAAAATGTGTACTGAATGCAACGTTATTCAACTGCGGTCACATTGTAAGCTCAACTGAAATTTACAAGTTTGTTGGCTCGCTGCATTTACGGAGAGAAATGTATGGACCAAATGTAGGCAGAATCTTATACAGTATTCTTTTTTGCGTCGAACAAGACGAAGTTTTTGAATATCGGATTAAAATTGTGAACACACGGCCTTACTGAATACGGTCAGTGTATTTTATCGTGATTTCCGGACCAGATAGTGCTATACCTGAACTACAATATGTATATAGTGAAAAAAAAATTGTTTTGTTTTATTATTTTGTTTTAATATATCAGTATATGGGGTACCAGGGTTGGAGAGGGGCTTCTAGGGGGATCGGGGTCCAAACCCCGCGCTGGCCACCTGTGCCTTAAGTATGATCCGTGATTGTAAGTTTGTGCTAATACAATAAACACGGATAAGACTTTTAGAAAATGAAAATGAAAATAATGAGATTTATTCGCGCAAAAATAAAATATAGAAATGGAAATAATATCAGTATAAATACATCAGTCGCATGAAAAAGATTTGTTTAAGAACCTAAATATTATTTTTGAGTGCGTCAAGTAAGCCTTTAGAATACCCTCACCTTGTTTTCCTTAAGAAAGGCCAAGAAATTCAGAATTAACAGTCAAACAATGTTTTGATTCCGGGAGACAAAACAATGAATGAAAACGTTTACGTCATCACACTGACGTCATTACTCCACGTTAAAACGTTGTACAGTTCAAATTAACGGTACGCATTTAAATCGATTGGCTGCTTTGTTAGGTTCTGAATCTGACGTCTTCTGCATAATGTCAGTCAGGTATTTCTTTTTATATTTTATGTATTAGATGATTAAACTAAAATAAGTTTGTATAATATTGTTATGTTTGATATCTTGAATGGTTGCCCGAATAGGGGAGTGAATTCCAACAGCTACTATTTATGCTGTTTTACACATTACTGCCGAACTGAAAAAAGGTCCGTAGTAGTTTAAAAAATTCGGCTTCTAAGAATCGAAATAATCTATGTCTTGGAGTGCTTTATCGAAATTGAAGCATTTCCCGTCGGTAATGTGCCTGCGTAATAATTCACTCGGGCTTCGCTTTGCTTATTTTGATGTATTCTAGATTGCGTTTGCATATTGGTTATCTGGGTTCAAACTTTGGTCATGGGGTCAAGTCATAGCAACCACTTGTGTATGCATTGAATCTTCATGACACTTGGACAGAATGATTATCTTGATGCAATCTAGATCAAGGTTGAATATGGCTTATCTGGGATCAGAACCTAGGTCACCCACTTAAAAACCTTGTGTTTGCCATACAGATGACATTTACAACCTATCCTCATATAAATTGGTAGGCTGTCCAGGTTAAACATAATGTTTGTGTTAATAATATGTAGTTTAGGGCTGAACTTTAGTCACATATTGTCATAAGTAGGTCTCTGGTGAGCAATTAAGGCCCATCATGGCCTATATTTCATTAGAGCTTTATGAAACTTGGTCAGAATAACTGTCTTCAACAAATCTAGGTTGAGTTTGAATATGGGTCATCTTGGGTTTAAAAAACTACGTCACAAGGTATAATCAAAGAAAAACCTTATGTATCGTGCAATACAGGTTGCATTTTTCATTGGATCTTCATAAACTTAGACGGATGTTTTGCTTGATAAAATCATACTGTAGAATCGAATAGAAGATACATGTATACTTTAAATTATTGAACGCTCACCAGATACAGGTACACTTAGCTCAAATATATGTGTTATGGTCTGTCTTAAAAAAATAAGGTTGGTTTACAGCTTTTTTATCTCTTAAATACTTGAAAATTGGTATTTTTGGTCATTTTTGTGTAAGAAAGTTTGGGGCCGTCATTAAACTTTTAAGATCGCCATGATCGGGAGACATAACGCACTGTCACAAAGTTTTTATTACTATAAAACATTTTGATTTTCTGTAAATATACATTGTAAATTGCATTTAATCAATACATTTTAGACTGCCTGTCAAAGGGTGAATTAATTTGTATAATTATGTGAATGTTTTTCATACTTTATTGTCTGTTTTGTTTATAGAAGACATTATTGAATTACAGGCCTACGGGGTATTTGTTATTTGCACTTTTCGTATAACCTACACTGTTAACTTCTGGAAATAAAGAAATTATTACTGTTACAGCAGTTATTATTATAACACTGTTAAATCTGGACACTGTAGTATTGGTAATTGAATACAGAGAAACAATACCTTGCAATGAGTTAACACAGTTGGGCAGACACTACTAGTATATACCGAGCATACAATTAAAGACTGTATACAATTTACCATGCACAGACTACATAACTGTCAAATATACTGCAGAAAATAACATGCATACTCTGCAAGTCTGCAGACTATACCATGCATACTCGGAACTGCAGACATGGCACATTATAAATGGCTGAGAGTGTATTATACTTTGTAAACGTTGCAAGACTGCATTGATGTAGCTCTGTAACAGTCTTCAGGACTGGCTGCAGCGGTATGACATCGAGGTAATTGAAAGAAAGCTACATCTTTCAACTGTTTCAAGGCAGAATTGCATTTGTTCTTCTATACCTTGCTAATAATCAATAGGCGTGCGAAACTGTTGAGCTGCTTTTTTGACGGACTTCCACTTGCGAGACCATGATTCGTTAATTACTTGATATGCAACACTTTGGATTACATACAAACACAGGACTATCGTGATTTATACAGGCAGAAAGGCTGTCCTCCTAATCAATATCTTTATGACCGCTGTCAAACTGTACAATGCAACTGGTACAAGAAATCCGGACAATTCTTCTTTTTTCAAGATTTTTCTCGGAAAAAAGAATGCGTGTTTCAAATGGTCTAGGACTTCTTGGCAAAAACCTTTTTATCTTTATTTTAAAAACCAGAACATTTTAACCAACAACAAATGAAACATGTTGTTTAACTTGTTTTGTCAGTAAATGTGGTGTATCAATATGGGAGAAAATGAAATTTCTTTAAAAAATATGTTTTTTTTTGTTTCCCTTTATTGATGCGAGCTCAGTGTCTGCTTCGGTGAACGATAGCAAAATCCGATATCGATTTTTCATATGAAATCCCTGATGGGTCTAAATTCTGCCATATGTCTGCTCATGACCTGAATCGACTGCCTCTGCACAAAATTTAACGATGATGGGTCGATTTCTAAACAGAGCAACTGCTTAAATCATTCTTGTCAACTGTTCCCTACGTATAGACGCTAATAACTATGCATGGTGAATAAAAGCTATCATCACTTGAATTATGGTTTAAGCATGACAGTGCAAACCAACATCATTGAAAACTACTTAAGCTTCTCGTAGGACGATGGGCAGTTTTTTTGTAACTTGTCTCATTAAGTCCACCGAAAGTGAAAATACAGTATGATTTTCGTTTCAGGAGTGCAATTTTAGAATTTACCTGCGTATTATAAATACGCTACATGATGTATTTATTTTGGTCTAATGTAAACATATACAAGGTCTTAAGTGTCGAAGTGCGGTTTTGGACCCCTCTTACCTTCCTTCGTACATCGTTTTGCTCACAATAAAGAGGAAATGTTAACACGTTTCAAAAAAGGGTAAGTCATATAAATTGGTAATAACGCGGTTTAACACAAAACCCATTACGAACAGTGATTATTTTACTTTTTAAATACAATATATTTTGCAAGAGTTTTAATGCATATACGTCACACAAGATGTTTGCAAAATATACTAAATAAACGCATTAATTTGTTTAGTGTTAACGCGAATGCGTTTGACATCGTAATGGCGACGTATAACGTCCTGGTCAAATTTGTAACTTCGGTAAAATGTAGGCTTATAAAAACAATCATTCTCATATCAGCCGTTACGTAATATGATTTTCGTTTCAGAAGTACAATTTATATAAATACGCTACATAATGTATTTTGTTTTATCTAATATAAACATATACAGGGTCTTAAGTGTCGAAGTGCGGTTTTGGACCCCTCTTACCTTCCTTCGTACATCATTTTGCTCACAATGAAGAGGAAGTGTTGACACGTTTCAAAAAAGGGTAAGTAATATAAATTGGTAATAACGCTGTATAACACAAAACCCATTACGAACAGTGATTTTACTTTTTAAATACAATATATATTTTGCAAGAGTTTAATGCATATACGTCACACAAGATTTTTTGCAAAATATATTAAATAAACGCATTAATTATTTCAGTGTTAACGCGAATGAGTTTGACATCGTAATGGTGACGTATAAATTCTGGTCAAATTCGCGTTTTCAGCATTTTCAAAGTTTTTTAGCAAAATATTTACCGTAAACACATGCCAGTTTTATTTGATCATTTAAAAGAGCAAAACCTTATGCACAGAATATCAAAAAATAATAAAAACTTTGACCGCGCGAATAACGCGCTATACGACAAGATCCGTGAAATCGCAAAGGTGAAATCGCCAAAAATATTGTTGAAATTATGATAAAACGACGATCAATTTTCGTTTCTAAATTGGTGCCGCCAGGTGGCGCTTTTTACACGAACGTTTAAGCCTAATAGGAGAACAAGAATTATAATTTTCGAAAATATAGACTTGGATCTTCACTTTGGCCAAAATTCGTACTTTCCCGTCTACTTTTTAAATTATGATCCTAAGGTCCGCAGCTACCTTAAAATGTGCTACACAAAAACAAAAATAAAATCAAACGGGGAATGCCACGTACCAAAAACGCAGCCTCCCCAAAACGAGCCCCACAGCACCCAGAAGTGCACACCACCAACACACACACATACACACACACACACACACACGCACACACACACGACACACACACACAATCATGTACACACACAAACATACACTACCAACACACACTAGCACACAAAGCAAACACACGAGGACAAAACGAACAATAAAAGGAACACAGTGGGGCACCGCCTTGGAACGGTCAGTGGCAAAAACACCACTGGGGAGCTTAAACCGGTTTATGGTGCGCACCCAACCTCACTCTTACCCCCACCATGTTCCAAAGTCACAGGACAGTGTAAATAAAAGTAATCCCTGCTAGGTGAATCTCTAACACACGCAATGGAAACAAAAGGCATGGTATGTAAAACACAAAAATGCTCGTGTATAAATATATAAAAAGCAAACCTTGAGAACCAAAAAACGTATGTACTCAATGCCTTTGCAGAAGGCAGAGCACCAAGAGAAACACCCTTAAGGGCCCGACGAAACAGGCCAGAGGACAGAAATCAGAACAGTTTCGTCCCAGTGGGATTTAAAAACTGCCCATCACAGAGTCCTCCCCCTCTTCCGTCAGACACAATCAAAGAGGGAAGCATAGCGTCCAACTGTAAACGGGTTGAACACCAAACATGCGGTGTGTCTCAAAACAGTTGGGTCGTAACCTCTTTTAACAAAACGTTTTATAATTTTAGCAAATACAGTTGGAAAATTGCGATGACCCAAAATCTTACGAAGTTTGTAAACCACATCCCCATAAAAATCGGGTTTTGAAATACCTTCTCGCAGAAGAGTCTTTAGATTACTATTGAATTTCAAAACCAAATCAGAATTACGATAGTAAAATTTAGCAAAATATTTACGCAATTTGTAATAACGGTAGCCCTGTTGAAGAAGTTTATTTGTAATATATTGATTACGTTCATTGAAATCCTCAACATGACTACACGCTCTGGCAAACCGAATTAACTGAGAAATGTATACCCCATCCAAATGGGGGAAATTTACAATACTAAAATTAAAATCATCCCTCTTGTCATAAATTTTGGTATGTATAATATTGTTATAAATAGAGAGATGTAAATCTAAAAATGAAGCACCAGTATCCAAATTGTTAGTTTTAATTAACTGGAGTTCCCGGTGATAAATAGTGTCCACCAATTGACCAAAAAACGGGTTATCCATATTAAGAATATCATCCAGATAACGTGATGTATTATTAAAAGCAGTGATAATGTCTGCTTGCGTATCAAAACTAATTTATACAACACCACACCACTCCACACTGCAAGAATAAAACAATACACTACAAAATAAAGACGATCACTACAGTTTCATTTCTAAGATTCTGAATTTTATGAAATTTGGTTTATTGTTAGTTTAATATAATATAAAATTAAAAAAGGTAGGTCACCAACCTTATTTAAGTAATGAACGCTTTATTAAGTACACCCTCGAAAGTAGTGACATTGACCACTATCTCATCCTTATTAATGATAAAACATCTTAACTAGAAATTGACCACTGTGTTTTATTTCGAATGTTAAACAATTGATCATTTTTCATAAAACGACATAAATTAAGATTTCACCATGCAAACATATCATGTAGAGAAACACTGTTTGGTTAGAAAGCTTTTTACCAATGTTCTAACATTCAAAATTTCTTAATTTATTCCAGAAGAAATATGCAAACATCACCGGCCAAATAATTTAGAAAAATGAGCTTTTGTTTCAGATGGGATGGTAGTGATGGTTTAGGGTCATGTGTATAATGTTACTGAAGTAAGATAGAACGCTCCGTGAAACTTGAATTGAAAAAAACATTGTACACAGTAAAACACTTACAAACATCTAGCATATATATATGATTCTAAAATCATGTAAGAGGTTTTAGAAACCAGTCTTGGTTAAATGTTGATTACTTTGGTTTTTATTTAAGAGAAGTAATACATTTTCTAAATATATTTATTTTTAGCTATATTTGTATGTAAAAATAAATGTAACTGCTTAAACTATATTTTTATGATTTGTTTAAAAAAGTGATTGTTCGTCACGCTAAATAAGATAATATTAAAGAATGAAATACATGTATAAAGAATAAAAACAACCGCGATCGCCTTTAATGTTTTTTTAATACAGCACAACACAACACGATATAATACAATACAATACAAAGGTTTTCCTTATTCTAGCATTGTTAAACATTATCCTTTCTGAGTGATATATAAAAGCTCGAATAATGCCATAAGAAGTAATTTCTATATGGACGGACAGAAATGTCTTCGTGCTTGAACTGATTATCTTAATTCAACTAAGCCACTTCAATAACTGTTACTCTCTTCAAACCAAAATGTTATATGTTTCAGAAACAATCAATTTTTCAATTAGTAGATATAAAACATCGCTTCTAATTTTATGAAATTGTGTTTCATGTTAACTACTGTTGTATAAACTGCTGAAATTAATAATAATAAAATACACATAACTATACTGACACGAAAACGGTTAGCACATTTGACGGTACAAAAGTAATGAAAGGTCGTTAACTATCTATGTACAACGCTGCTGTCTCAGAGTTATATATTTTATCCATTCATTTAACTTTCAAAGCAACATTATACTGGTTTGCTGACTGCCCTAGATACTGCTTCAAATTTCAAATCGGTAAAGGTAAGTGGTTAGCCTACTGGTTAAGTGGGTAAATGAACTGAGTAAAGAGAGTAAGGTTGATTCAATAAAAGTCAGTATAAATAAACATACACATAATGAATAATGGGTAGCAGTAAATAGTTAAAGCCCAAGTAACTAGACACTAAGAGTAACTTGTAGTAATGAAGTATGGACAAAAATGTCTGACCTGCACGCTGCAGAAAACGTATGGAGTGTTGACTTTGGCATAATGACTATGAATGCTTTGGTCTATTCCAATCATATATATCGGACAGTACGTAACAAGGTGGGGATATTTACTTTAGAGCTGGACGAAAAGTGTTACGTCTTTCTTGTGTAAACGATAATTTTTACGGAATAAAGCATAAAATGACGTCCTACTGTAGCTTATTCGCCCTTATTTATAGTTGCACAGTTCTAAAACGCATCCAGTCATATTGTAATATGTATGGCCAAAAGAAACGTGGTGCATTTCCTTTCCGAAAGGGTGGCATTAAGTGCGAAAATGACAAAAAAACATGATGAGGTGGATTTGCTAAATAGTCGTCCATAAAGTAGAGTAGGAATTTTCATTTTTTAGGTTCAGCCACAAATTTGTGTAGTCGTTGTTTTCGCACTGGAAGACACAAACAATCAAGATGATACTTTCATCAGCTCAACATGCAGAACGTAAGCGTACATGTATTATGTTGAATAACTTGAAGTAATCTAAAAATATATTTATGAACTAAAAACAATGTAAACATACTGAGCGAGAAAATCAGCATACATAATTGTATCCGTTTTATTGTGAAATGTATATATTAACTTTATTATCTTTTCTTCAAGACATCATAATAGATACAAAATGTATGTAATAATAAGGCTTAGCGAAAATATCAAGATATCTATAGAACAGTCGTCGACTTAAATATTGCTGTCACCTTGCTGTAAATTCAAGTTCCGGCTTAAAACAAAAGAGCGGCTTTACTTAAGACAATACTTCACATCATAATTAAGCACTATTACATCGTCAAAGGAAACCTTTAACGCCTTATTTTCATTAATGACAAATAACAATGCCCACTAATAATTTATAATTATTCATTATTATTCATTTAATATTTTTGTAATTTCATTTACTGCTGTTTTTTTTCCAGATTATTGAAACTTGAAATGGGCAGAATATAATTATATGCATATTAAAAATGCACGAAACTACCTCTAAAAGTATACTGAACGTTAGTGTCCGCATAGGTTCCTTTTTGCTAAACAGAGAAATATACTTAGCCTCTCTATAAGTCTTTCATTTATATTTTGTTGCCTACAATAGTCCGGATCCTGAAGCTCTTTATAAGGTCCAGAAACACGAAATATAAAATATCTAACAATATAATAATTTAATTTTATGTAAATATAATAGGGTTATTAGTATAGTAACGTGATCCAGGATGCCGGATTTGCTCGAGTCGTGCGTCGGATCATACGAGTGCGTAGCACGAGTATGATCCGACCTCGACGAGAGCCAATCCGGCTTATGGATCACATTACTATACTAATAACCCTTTTATTATATACCTTTTGACACTTGTCTGCGCGAATAAACTAAATAAAAATGACATTTAAGCATAAAATTAAAGGAAAACTTTTTTAGCGCGAAATATACGTAGTACGCGACGTCATTTTATTGACGTCATCGTATAAACAAGTGGTAACGACCCAGCCAAAAGCGACGTTATTAACGCCATGTGTATTTTAGGGCCAATTGAATGCACTCTTGCACATAATGCCGCACTGTCCGTATTACACGTACATACAATACGGTTTTTTTTTCTGTCAGGCCGTATTTGATGGTTGAATAAAGGCTGTATTTTTGACAGAATAGTTATAGGTATATAATAAATTATCTTATTTCATGCTTTCCAGTGAAATACTGAATACATCAGTGAAATAAAATTGATATTTCTTTGTTTCAAAGCAGTGAAAATATAAAAATCCTCAACCCGGATTGACGTCAAAAAGTATTCCGAGCGTAACGAATACCGGAAACTAAACGACGACGACGTCGTTAAAATGACGTCATGTGCGCCATGCGTTATGATGACGTTTCAAGCGGTTTTCGACATTCCTTTGAAACAAACTCAACAAATGTAGAGTTTTAAACATAAAATAAACAGAAAAATTGTTGATGAACGAGTGA
This sequence comes from Saxidomus purpurata, assembly GCA_022818135.1. Lineage (NCBI taxonomy): Eukaryota > Metazoa > Mollusca > Bivalvia > Venerida > Veneridae > Saxidomus > Saxidomus purpurata. The sequence goes on along the minus strand of JAFMSR010000002.1, from coordinate 1,086,504 downwards.
AATAGATTCACATACAATAAATGATAGACTGGCATTCAGTCCTTACATTTACTATTTCTTACCCAATTAACTCCCTTTGCTGCCAAAAATGTAAGGACTGGTGAAAAGCGGATTTCACTTTCCCTAAATTCTGGGAATCGACCTTTTCCTGAGGTCGAACAATAATCACGTGGCAGAGAGAAACTGTTAAACACAGCTTGTGGTCAGTGCTAATGCGCCATATCTAATTTTGTTATCTAAGATCAAATGATACAGAGAAATAGACTATGGGGTTATTTGTCCTTTCTACGGGTTCTTGAAATATATTAATTGAAACTTTTTGATCGTTTCAATGATTTCTTTTTACAGATTAAAAAAAAAAACTTTGTGTAAATAAATAGTGATTATTACTAATTAATCAAATTTGTGCTCTTCAATGGATGCTGTAAGGAATCTTGCGTCAGTTAAAAGAAATATCAAGAAATATGCAACTATTCAAACAATTTCCTTCTATGAAAATGTTTGGCATAATTGTTAAAAAAAGAATCTTTTGGTGTGGTGGAGGGTGTGAGTTCAAATCTCAGAGAATTGATTTTTACTTAAACAAGGATAGTCTCTGAAATTAAATGATCAAAATAAATTAAAATTATTTTTATCTTTTAAAATAAAACTTTAGAAAACAATACGTTATATTACTTGTATATTTTAATTGTATTCACGGCTTATGATTTTTGCTTATATCATATTGCTTGGTGAAAATAAAATAGTTCTGAAAACAATTAATTTTAAATCAAAGAATGAATTGAGATACAAAGAGAATAAATGTTAAAACGAATTTGTCAGAAAAAGCAGGACATTATTATCAAAGGAAGGAAAAAACAAAAATAATATCAAACAGGGAATGCCACGTACCAAAAACGCAGCCTCCCCAAAACGAGCCCCACAGCACCCAGAAGTGCACACCACCAACACACACACGGAACACAGTGGGGCACCGCCTTGGAACGGTCAGTGGCAAAAACACCACTGGGGAGCTTAAACCGGTTTATGGTGCGCACCCAACCTCACTCTTACCCCCACCATGTTCCAAAGTCACAGGACAGTGTAAATAAAAGTAATCCCTGCTAGGTGAATCTCTAACACACGCAATGGAAACAAAAGGCATGGTATGTAAAACACAAAAATGCTCGTGTATAAATATATAAAAAGCAAACCTTGAGAACCAAAAAACGTATGTACTCAATGCATTTGCAGAAGGCAGAGCACCAAGAGAAACACCCTTAAGGGCCCGACGAAACAGGCCAGAGGACAGAAATCAAAACAGTTTCGTCCCAGTGGGATTTAAAAACTGCCCATCACAGAGTCCTCCCCCTCTTCCGTCAGACACAATCAAAGAGGGAAGCATAGCGTCCAACTGTAAACGGGTTGAACACCAAACATGCGGTGTGTCTCAAAACAGTAGGGTCGTAACCTCTTTTAACAAAACGTTTTATAATTTTAGCAAATACAGTTGGAAAATTGCCATGACCCAGGCAACTACATAGAATAACACACCGTATATGTAATGTAGTTTTAATGCTTACAGAAAGTTCATTAAACGTTGCGCTTAGTAATCTCAAAATACCCCAACGAATGTCATAAATACAGATTAAACACAGTTAGGAAGTAAGCCCTGCATCCTTGTTTAGCCTAGTGAAGATGGCCCTGTGGCACTTAGTTTCCACTGAGGGACACTTGGACGATATCTCGGGCTTCGGGATTTCTATGGCACACGGAGGTTCGGAAGGCTTCTGAGATACTTTGGAAGTCCGTGTGTTACCTGGGGCAGCATTGGATACTAGTACTTTGGGATACTGGGCTAATTTGATACCCTGGTAACCTGTGTTACAAGGGTCCACGTTGATACTTAAGGAAATGGGACTTAGCTCATGGCCTGCGGGAAAACAAAGGGGACAAATTAAATAAGCCCTTACAAAAAGAACAAATTATCATGATAAAAAATTTAAATGTATATACTAAATATGTATGTATCATAACTCCATGATCTTTGAGAGCTAAGACGGTATACATATAGAAATCTATTAAAATACAGAAGGCTCTCTAATATGTTTCCATGGCGTGTATAATGTCAGGCCAATGAAATGAGTTTAAAGAATTATATCTTATGAAATCTTCAAAATTTCAGAACAGTACTATAAAAGGTATTCCTCTTCTTTAGTAATTCAGTCTAAATATTTTATGTTAATACAGGTTTTCTCATGTATGTGCTCAAATAATGTTTCTGAAACAAATTTCCAAAGAATTACCAATGAAAAAAGTAAACCGTTTTAATTTTAGTTAAGATTAGAAAACAATCATTACAGTATGTAGGCCATCCTTATGTTGGTCAGTCAGTTGTATTTCAGATACAGCAAAATCATGCAACTACTACAGAATTAAGCTTTCCCTGGTGATTACCATCTTGTTATTCAATGTTTTATGACCCTCTCAGTAAATGCCTTGCTGGTCAGTTCAATGGCAGTTAGCGGTTGTTCTGAATGTACAAGGGTATTGAATATCTCTTGCCTGCCAGATTTAACCAGGCTAGATGATCCAGCCCTGTAAGAATAAAATGCTGAAAGTAGTTGCTTGGAGTTTTAATAAAATAGATTATCATCTAGCCTAGTGGCGATGCTAAATAAATAACAGAAATATTTTATGAAGTTGCCTTTATTGCCACAAGAAATACAAGCAGTTAGTGTGTAAGAAACTGATAATTTTTTTATCGGTACTGCGCATGCGCTACTTTGAATTAGCGGATACCGCATTTGAAAGGAGGACGCCATACTGAAAGGTTGCATGTTTTCTGCAGTCAGGAATTCAATACTAATTAATGGATAAATAGTGTTCCAGATTTAAACTGAGGTAAGATAATTATTTGGGAATGATTGATAGTTCAACAACTTTAAGGTACACAGTTATTGGCATTGTGCTTTAAAAACTGGAATGAACATGATAGCAAGCATGATTGGAAAAAACAGCCGTTTGATAAAAGTATTTTGTGTTTATTTTGGTCTGCCTAATCTCCTTTCACTGCCCTCTCACTTTTCCCTTCCCCTCTCTGCAACCCCCGCCCATCCTAGTCATCGGCTATCCGTTCTCACGTACTATTCGCCGAACGTTGCTGTATATTCCTGTCTACTGTGATTTTCACTTTTCACCTGCTTTTCACCTGCATTTCAATTGTTACTTTCTCGTTCTTCCCTTTGTGCGCTTATTACCATGGGATAGATTTTTCCCATGGTACTCAACGGTACTCTTTCACAATTTACTTAGCTATTACTGGGCTATTACTTAGCTACCATGTCACTGTATATTCCGGACACGCTAGTTTATGCACTTAGAATTTCCGTTTACCAGCGTTTCTACTTTCGGACTTTGTCAGAGTTAGCAAAGACGTACTCGGTACTAATAGAGATACTTTGAAATTTGACAAGGCAGTTTTTGTCGAAAATGATGAGAAATGAAAGGAAATTTTGGTTGCTGAATTCGAATCTCACCTCGCATTTTCCCTCAATCACCTACTTTTTCACTTCAAATCTCAAGCAAATAAATACTATGAAAATTTGGTCACTGACAACGGCCACCTAAAAATCTTGAGAAGAAAATCAAAAAAGTTGTGGATTTCGAATCTGACCTCGGATTTTCCCTCCGTGACCTACTCTTTCACTTCAAATCTCAAGTAGATTTATACTCTGAAAAGTAGGTCATTGACAGCAGCCACCTAAAAAATTTTAAAGGAAATTTGGTTTGCTGAATTAGAATCTCACCTCGGATTTTCCCTCCGTCACTTATTTTTTCACTACAAATATCAAGCAAATATACACAAAGAAAAAAGTTAAGCACCCCCTGAAATCTTTAGAGTGACATATCTAACGAAGCTTGATCATGAAAATATCGTCAAATTAAGCTAGGGAAGAAGAATGTAATCCGAAAGAGCAGCCCTCTGGCAAACAAAAAATGGCAAAACTGTAATATTACGTTGGGCTTTTCGGGTTAGATTGTTGAACAATCAACGGGTGCCGTTTTATCCGAAATCAAAAACACATTAAAGTATGGAACTGTAGAGGTCATAGGAAGATTTGAGGTGGCGAATTAGAGTAAAAAATGCAATTTTGAGTCTTCAGATGACATCCGTACTTCATACGTTCAGTAGCTGAGTAAACCTTCACCCTGCCTGGGTGACCACCCTGACCCTGACTATTCTGCCTCCAGATGAACCTCGGATCTTTTTAAAGACAATCTGCTTACACTCGCAGTGCAAAACTGTTTGCAGTTCGTGCAGAGAGTTGCTGTTATAATTTACAGCATTTTTGCCGTCGTTTATTTGAAGGTGATTTCATGATACAGTTTTTTAAAGTCACTATATAACTTCCAGCGGGTGCTTAACCTTTTTCTAGGTGTATATATACTATGAAAATTTGGCCACTGACAACGGCCACCTAAAAATCTTGAGAAGAAAATGGAAGTTGCTGAGTTCGAATCTGACCTCGGATTTTCCCTCCTTGACCTACTCGTTTACTTCAAATCTCAAGGAAATTTCAATTTCTAAAGAAGGTCACTGACAACAGCTACTTAAAAATCTTGAGACGTAAATCCGGGTCGCTGAGTTCGAATCTGACTTGGGATTTTCCCTCCGTGGCCTACTTTTCCATTTCAAATCTCAAGAAAATTTTCACTTCCAAAATAGGTCACTGACAACGGCCACGTAAAATGGGAGATGCTGAGTTCAAATCTGACCTCGGATTTCCCCTCCGTGACATTTTTTTACTTCAAATCTCAAATAGATTTATGCTTAAAAATCTTGAAAAGAAAATTAGGTTGCCGAATTAGAACCTTACCTCAGATTTTCTCTCCGCTTCCTACTTTTTCACTCCAAACCTCAAGCAAATTTTCGCTTCTAAACGTAGGTCACTGACAACGGCCACTTAAAAATCTTGAGGGCCTCTGGGTTCGAATCTGACCTCGGGTTTTCCCTCCGTGACCTACTTTTCCATTTCAAAAGTCAAGAAAATATTCACTTCCAAAAGTAGGTCAATGACAACGGCCACTTAAAAATCTTGAGAAATAAATCTTGGTCGCTGAATTCGAATCTGACCTCGGTTTTTCCCTCCGTGGCGCGTACATATACATGCCAACATGACAACAATATGATTAGATAACTTTAACTTCTTGAGCTGCTTGTGCATATAATTTACATGTTCTTGCATATTCGCAAGTTGAAATTTGCTCTTAGAACGTGGTTGCTGATATTTCAGTAGATCTGATTTGACAATATCTAGCCGAATTTGCAAAGCAAATTTTGCCAAATCCGTGACACCTCGCCCCCACGATCAGACACTGCAAATCTATTATCACAACAAAAACTCTTGTAATCATATCTGTGTTCAAAATAGCAAGGCCACAACGTTCAATCAAATTTTGAAACAAATAAAGCCTTGTTTAAAAACGCACTCCGGCCGACAACAAAGCTTGATATATGTTATGAAACCACACAGAAATCCCACACGAAAGGTTCGAGTTTTAAAAAGGCAACGATGGACATGACTGGTTCCACGCAACACATATGCTCGAAATTGTGCATTCTTGTACCGGTATGCGAACTAATCGAAAATTGTGAACCTTTCGTGTGAAATTCATGTATGTAGTGACTTTTAAAAAAGGTGATATTGTCGACTTTAATTTTGTGAAATGATATTCTGTCTTAAACATGATATTTGTTAGTAAGTCAGCAACTTTAATATTCTAGTAGGACTCTTAAAATTGTAAGTGCGCAGTGATTGTAGACAAGTAAGAGAGACTATTCGCCATTCGTATATAATTATAGTGATTCCGGTATTGTGAATAAATACTACGTTATGCTGCTTGATTCTACTCTCTTATAAAGATTTGCTTTTAAAGTTAGTTAAATTATTGTACTAATATCGATAATCATTACTATACCCACAAATGTTCACACCAAGCACTCAAAATAATAAATATTCAGAAAATTTATGGATTCAGTTTACCCTGTTTAGATACCGTTTTAGAGTTTCTTACACGAATGAACTTTTAAATCTGCTCGCTCCCAGTTACCATTGATTTTTTTTCTTTTTCTAAAATGACATACTTATACATAGACATAAAACTAAAGGCTAGAATGAAAAATATAGTAAAAATCTAGGTAGTAATTTGTAAAGATTGATTGAAAATGTTGGTTTTGCGGCACAGCTACACTTTTTGTTTATATTAGAATTTCAAAAGCGTTTGTCACGCTTTATTAGTTTAGAAGCGTATCATTTCAAATATGCAGATACACTTTAAAGGAATTTATACTGGAACCTTTTTATTTGACAATATGTTCTAAAATATGTGATTTTCATACAGTTTTGAAGAACTTTATTTTTTACCAAAATCTGAGAGTGAGCAGCTTTAAAAAGGAAATGCTAAAACAATCGCATAGTTTAAAACCATGTGCTCTTTTACTTAGCTAGTTTGTGTATGTAATTTCGAGGACGCCCTCTTTGTAATATTGTACAAATTATGCCCCTGGGGTAAAATTAGCCATATTCCATGGGTGACTTGTTTTCAATATACTTAAGTAAGGAACTGAAAAACTGTTAGGCGTAAACCTTAGATATTTGACGTGAAGCATATCCTAGTTATCTACTTTCAAGATCATTCAAACTATGCCCTTTGCTCTCAGACAAGGGTTGTCTAGTGGTCCGCCGCTCCCATTAGTGCTCCTATTATGATCCTGTGGTCAAACTTTGCTTCACCCGCTTGATATCTTTTCTTGATTTATAAATTTACAATTATGAAATTTGAACCCTGTGTGAAGTTTTGCAAATACTGTTCAACAAATGTCCTTTACCATTAAACAGCAAAAGAATGTATGTAACCTAATAATTAAATCGAATACCATTGTAAAAATAACATTACAATACACGTATAACAAGACTTAAGAAATAATCTATGGCTTTGAGTGCTTTATCGAAATTGAAGCATTCCCCGGAGGCGATGTGCCTGGCGGAATAATTCACGAGGGCGAAGCCCGAGTGAATTATTACGCAGGCACATTACCGACGGGAAATGCTTCAATTTCGATAAAGCACTCCAAGACATAGATTATTTCGATTCTTATAAGCCGAATTTTTGAAAACTATCTTAACTACTACGGACCTTTTTTCAGTTCGGCGGTAATGTGTAAAATAGCATAAATATTGGCTGTTGGAATTCACTCCCCTATTCGGGCAATCATTCAAGATATCATACATAACTACATGTATATTATACAAACTTATTTTAGTTTAATCATCTAGTACATAAAATATAAAAAAATACCTGACTGTTACATTATGCAGAAGACGTCAGATTCAGAACCTAACAAAGCAGACAATCGATTAAATGCGTACCGTTAATTTGAACTGTACAACGTTTTAACGTGGAGTAATGACGTCAGTGTGATGACGTAAACGTTTTCATTCATTGTTTTGTCTCCCGGAATCAAAACATTGTATGACTGTTAATGCTGAATTTCTTGGCCTTTTTAAAGGAAAAAAGGTGAAGGTATTCCAAGGCTTACTTTACGTAATCAAAAATAATATTTAGGTTCTTAAACAAAACTTTTTCATGCGACTGATGTATTTATACTGATATTATTTCTATTTCTATATTTTATTTAGTGCGCGGGAGTAAATTAGCAAAGTTGGAAGGAGCTACTTCCATGTTCGAAACTCCGCCTACTTTTCCGAGTGCTTTAATCATATTAAAGCACTCGAGTGCTTTAATCATATTAAAGCACTCGAATTGACTATAGAAATATACCGTAGGCATGTTAGAATACAAAATATACTTATCAAGAAAAAAATGAAACTGTCAGATATCACGATTAGTGTGGCTTAAGTCTTCAACGATACGAACTACATTTTATATCAGATTTAAGTGTCTACGAATCTTAAGTGTTGATTATTTTTATTTACATATTAACTGTTAGGTATTTATGTGTTATTTCAATGTAATTTGCTTGTATTGCTGCATATTACTCTATACTTGAAATTGGATGTGTTGCCCACATGCTCCGGTCTATTTTTAGTATCATCACAGGTATTCATAAACATCCAAATGGTGTCAATTCCCATTACTCTGGTCTTGGTCATTTTATAAATGATCGGAATTGGGTAATAAGACGACTTTCGGATGTGTTGAAAACTTTAAATCACGAAGAAGTAAGTTAAAGTACCGCACTCACTCACGCACGCACAGACAGCCAGATCTATTTCAGTATATCATAGATGTACAAACATGATTAAAACAAACATAATGCATACATATACATATAACAAGATGTATACACAAATTTATAAACCATGATATGCCCATCAATACAAGCAGCTATCACTACAGGATAGCTGTTTGTTATTGAGAGGCGGTCCTTTACTAAATTGAAGGAATATTGTATTCTGTAACCTACAGAATATAGTGGCTTATGGCTTAGCCAGTATAACAGATAGAGACTTTACGTACGACCGCGTCTGTATTTCAAACAAAGGAAAATTGTTAAATGAAAAAATCTATTAATTCTATATACATACAGGCTTGTATTGTGGTAAAATTATTCTTGCTAGTGAACACTGTATTTCATTTCGATGAATAATGTGGAACTGCAATTCGGATAGACTCGGAAAGCTGCATTTTTTGTGAATTTCATTGGCGTTCCCGCCACAGGATTTGATATACAATTTTACTTATCATTTCTCCGCCAAATAAAAGCACTTATGTTTAATTTATAAATATATATTTTATAATATAAAATGCCACGTTAGCAGAAGCCATATTAAATGAAATATAAATTAAGACTATATAAATGTAAATTTATAGCATGCCACAATTTAAAGTTGCATGTGCGTATCTTGGTGCATCATTTGGAATATTCATATATATTGACCCTGCCATTGGCTCAGTAACAGCTTTTGATGTCACAATTCGCTTATATTACATTGATAAATTTCCCAACACAGTGACGAAAAGGAGCTGACCTTGTCGCTGAACAGGACAGGTGCACCAGGCGTCCCAGTTGTCAATTAATTTTGGGTTTATGAATTATATTCACTTGGATCTATATCGATCAAGATTAAACATTTAAAACGTCTGGGATATATTTAACTGTATTTTAGATATCGATATCTGGCTGACCTTGATTGATTTGTCTCGCCAAATGCTAAGCTTGACAGGAAATATTCTTGCATGAAAAATGATCAAATTGATTGTTAATATAAAAACTTCTTTAAATTATAATTTTAACCATGCAGAGCTAATGATTATTGTATGTTGATTTCCTTCGATATAGAAAATTCAACATTCTTCTTTTAAAACTTCAGTTGGTGTGACACAACAACAACAAATCTTATGGCCAAAACCGTTGTTAGAGAATTTTGATTCCTTCTGGACTGATGTCCATACGGGTTCTCTTAACCCATTCACATTGCATTTTCTATATTGAACCATTAAAAATTCTGTCATTTGCTGCCTCTTGCCAGAATAAGATCAATCGGCCGCAATCGGAATTCGTTGGTTTTAAATTCACGAGTGATTGTGTTATTAACTATTTTAAACACTTCTATTTAGAGTGGCTCATTCTTTTATTATTTAATGTTACTAAATATTCTCCAGCCAGGTCACATCGCCTTCTATAACAATAACCCAAAATAATTTGAAGAAATGTACTAACTAATATACATTATTTAAATACAGTGTTATTAGTGACCTTACTTTGTAGCGACCGAAGATCTCAGACTGAATAAATTTGGAAGATGGTGCATATGTATGTAAAATTGTTAACTTGCTGTCAATTGTCTGTTACAGAGATAGTGTACATCAATGTTTATGCAGAAATCTGAGATCCCAAGCACAGTTTATTTGGTTTGGTGCTGAAAAATATGAAAATGTGCTGATTCCAAGGGAGAATAGTTGATAAAAAGTGGCTATTCTACTTTATGTCCGTCGATTGACTACTGAATGGTGAAACGGGACAAAAGGAGATAACACGCCTCGGGAATCACCTGCCTGACTGCATGCTTTGGACACACCCTTCTTACCAAGGAACTATTTCCATAGTTTAAGTTAACCCTTTTTAACGCGGTAAGAACTATGATACAAACGGAACAAAAACGTGAGCGCCACTGTAATGACATGTATCATAGACGTGCTTGGGGAGTTTATTGCATCCTCAGAACAATTAACACCAGGCTCACTTGCCAAACGCTACGACTTTGTGGGTTTCTGTTGCTGCACTTTCCTTTGACTGACCCTCTGTATTGACCGAAGTTAGGCTCTCAGAGGAGGGAGTAGCGATAGCGATCGACATTAAATCAATAGTTAATTGAGATACGATGGACATTGTTCTTCAGAAATTGTTCCCTCAGAAACAAAGCTTACTTGAAGCGATCGACATCAAATCACACACATATCATTGTGGATGTATGCTTAGTAGAAGAGTTCGACGGGAGTTAGATAGGGGAATATAAAAAGTCTGTGAAACGCCCTAGAATAATTTTCACTTAATTGCTCAATTTGCCAAATTTTGTTCTCTCGACTGCTTAACAGACTTCATTCGTGAGAAGAAGCCTATATCAGCAGCCTAATGATGTGGGTCATATAAGGCAAAAGCTCGAAAAATGATATCATTTTCTTTACGGAACTCTTCAGCATCTCAATTAATATTTGCAATGTGTCTTTCAAAAGGAAAATGGGAAAGGTAATGTGATTAGAAGACATGATTTCAAACATTGAACCAAATTGTTGGAGTCCAACAGTATTTGGTGTTGCAGTGCATGTAGCCTCCAGATGGTTCTATTTCTCGGAAGTGTTCCCTCGGATATATCATAAATAATGATTCAAGTATCCAAAGGCATTGGACCCGCCATAACTGTAATGCTGATTTTAGTATTAGCTATACTATGGTATACGTGGCAGGCACCATCCAGAGCTATGAGCTATTGAAACCTCCATTTGTAGTTGAAAACAAGTCACATCTTTAAATACGCGCCAAGAATGATTTAGTAGTTAGTTGTAGGCCTCTTTGAGAAATTCAAAACGCAATCATACGAGGCATTTACCATGCTCATTTCAACTATTAAAAAGTAATGTTCCAAGCTCATATGTTTTGCAAGGGACACTAGAGGATAGCGATTACAAAACCTTACCGTATGTCATCAGCAAATGGGCTTGTTCGACCGTTGGTGTCTCTTGGATATGATTGGATTATGAAATACATAGTTTGTGAATTTACTCGGAATAAAGAACTCAATATGATCCTAAGGATAATAAAGTCCAGAATTTTAGCAACCACATGTACTAAAGTAAACTTTTTAACCACAAATATGAAAAGTTATACAGGAGTTAATATTCTAAGATTCATAGGTAATATAGAATCAATTCATAATAAAATTGTTATTTGCAGTTGTACTGGAGTAAAACTTTCCAGCGCAAAAATAACCACTTGTGCTTGAGTAATAATTATGAGTGTAAATTATAACCACTTGTACTGTAGTTTAACTTTTGAGCGCAAATATAACCAGAAAATGTTGGCCACACATATAACCGTTTGTACTGAAATGAAACTTGTAATCCCATAAATATAATAACTTACACCGGAGTTAGTTTTTGTTTTATCATTGGTATAATAATATCACTTCATAGTTATAAAGTATAATTATGCATTCTAATGCACTGCAGATTTAACATTGTTTCTGATTGGATACATCATTTAAATTTGCGACTTTTAAATGATATATACTGAAAGGATAAAGAAACGCAGGGTAAACATTTGAGGTGATTTAAAGTGATGTGTTTGATAATATATACAATAGTTTATATGAATATAAAAAAACATCTTTAATCAACAAATTACCGAAATGTCATCAGATTTTGACCAATAATTCATTAGTAATTGAAGCACATTTAACGGTACCCCCCAATATCGCAAAGTGAAATCGACTGACTCGTCCCGATCGAGGTCGGTCGGAAACCCTTCCAGTTTCTCTCAAACGACGGACAAGACGTTCTATGGTGGAAACATTCACACTGAACTGCATAGCAACCGTTGTTGTTGCCTCTGACCTTGCATAAGCAATGCAATAGCCTGACCCCTCTGAACTTCTGGCAGCCGTAACATGATTGCAAGAGCTTCAAATTCAATGTAAATAGCGGAAAGCGATGTGTATACCTCAAGAGTATCAAGTGGTATGACCAGATGTTTCGACTAACTTGTCATCATTATTCTGCACGTGTTTGTTTTGCTTTTTATCACTTTCTCTATGTGGCATGGTGCAATGCACGGTTGAGTGACTTTATGAACGGTCTGAGTGACAAGTAACCAAGATAGTCTTCTGACCGGTTTTCATTAAAACAATTGTTGCATATATTGTTACCCCGCTTTTATCCTTTCAGTATATGAACAATGCTTTTACTTTTATAGGAAAAGTCTAGCAATTTAGACAATAATTCAAACTTTACAAAACCAGTGATAAAATTGCTGTCCCTATCTTAATATTGAAAAATTAAGGCCCGTCAACTTTGTGAAGGCTGATTTGAATAATTTGAATAAAAATCAGTCAATAGAAGTCATGCTTGTCGGTGCCTAGGTAAAACATGATGCCATTGTAAGGCCGTCTTGCTAGAAGTCCTCAATCTCTGAGTCTTCTACGTGCAGTCTGTGCAGATATCGGCCGACCAAGAATCCAAATGGTTCTACTGGCTGTGAGAGACGCAGGTCAAATCGTTCCACAAGAGGTTGTTTTACAATAATGGCGTCTTACTCTTCAACGGCCCGCTCTTGTTTCGTCAGCTTGTTGACCAGTGCGTACTAACTTCTCCATCAACTTTGCTATGGTATTGATGTTTAGACCAAAGTGTCTAGCAACCAAGAAAAGAAATGGGCATCTCAAACCTGCATTCCTTTATTAAACAGAAAGGAAAGAACACATCCGTTGCGCAAAATAGTCTCATTGAATGTGCTGCTCAAGTTACAAAATAACGAACAATACCGGCCAAAGAATAAAAAAGATAAAAACTTACTATGCCTGTCGCAATATGATGCCACTTTGTACCCATTCCTACGTCATCCGACGCATATTTCCTTGAATGAAGGTGTTTTTTTGATATTTCGCAATCCGCTGGTTTCAATGTGTATATGTTATAACGATTTTCGGAATACACTCGGAATGGGGCGATAATGGCAAAAAAAACACGAAATGCACTTACTCACCAAGACCAAGTGGCGTGACGGTTTTCGAGTCAATTTCTAGTTGCATTATACAAGTCTTGGTGTACAATAAAAGCAGACGAAATTTAAAATCATTACATTTGAGAACACCCAAAATATTTGAAAATAAAAATGTAAACTTAGAAAAATTGTTAGGTATATATTTTCCGTATTCTACGCAAATGTAAGTCCGTATTTGGTTGAAATACCGTTCCCGTACACTACGTATATTTTAGCCTATACAAGTCCGTATTCCTGGTCCGTTATTCTCTAGTGTACGGAATGTAAATCTGGTCCGTATGTTGCTGAAATACTGTTCCCGTACACGTCGTATATCTTGCAAGAATAGTCCGTACTTCTGTTCCGTATATTCCAAATATACAAGGAAATACGATCTCGGTATATTAAAAAATACAGGCAGTATAATGGATATCGATTATTTTGCGAAACATACTAGCTCAAATATGAAGCATCACTAAAACAGCAAAAAAACACAACTGTTTATGATACGACTTTTAAAATTTCGTATATTTGAAATTTACTAGAAGTATATATATATATATATATATATAAGTATATATATATGTGGTCATTGTCATGGAATAACCTGTCTTAATGACATCGTTGACGTTATCGGAAATCCGGTATGAAATGATGTCACGATTTTTAGAAAAACCAGGAAGCGGAAACTTAAACACATGTTTACATTTTGCAGTGATAACGGTTATATTCTGAATGTTGTGTATAACAAACGATGGATGAGGAATAAGAATTAAGTGTTCAAAAGTTTGTCTATCAAATAATACTGCTGGCATGAATAATGTAGAGATCTATGTAAAATACATCGGTGTGGTAGACTCGGTCAATTCGGGTCATGTTTTTCACGAGTTTTAACCTTTATGCCATTTCATCGCCACATCTTTGAAAACGAGACGAGTGCTCATTCACTTTTGAATGATTCAAGTACATTTATGATGTATCATAACTTAGTTGCGCAAACTCTGCATTGGGAATAAATAAGGCTAAACTTTACCCCACCCACCACTATATACAGCAGGCAATGTCAATATGGCATGACCTTCAGTCGTCAAAGATCGAAGAAGAAGAAGTGTATGATTATTTCTGACTTGGTAAACATTGAAAAAATTAACAGTGTAAACAAATAAATATAATAGCTGTTCGATTTGCGGATTACCTAGTTGATTTATGTGATGTAGACAATTTGTAAGCAATTGTATTCATGGTTCCGTGGCACAATCGGCTACGATGTAGGCCTGCAATCTTTTCTTCTAGGGATTAATGGTTCGAGACCTGGTAGGGTTGTTTGTATCAGTTTGTTTATTGTTTACGTTGCGCAAGATTTTTTTATCTGATTGTGTTTTAGTGGACTTCAAAGTTTAATGAGCTGAACATAATAAATACCATTTTAAAGATAAAAATATAATTAAGAGGTAGTTGACACAAATATATTGAATGTTGGCGCATATCATAAATTGGGTCCCAGGAAACATACATAAATGAAAGAGTTCTTCATAGACGTTATTCGCCGAATTCAATCAAATTTTGTAGATAGTTAAAAGTTCAAGTCAATGGATACAAAGTTTCAACGATGTAGTCAAACTCACATGAAAACACAGGTTAACCAAATAACCATTAATTTCAGGCATGTATGACTTTCATTTTCTCTGATATTTTCAGCTCAATTTTTATATAAAATAAATGTTCACGACTTTGACTACTCCTTTTTGATCAATTTTCTTTAAATACTCGCGTGTGAAAACAGTAAAAGATAGCGAAACTAATAGGTATGCTTAAAACTTAAATTGCATTATGTATTAAATTTGTCAATGCAAATCTTATTATCTTTGACGTGAATACTGCTACATTTTTCTGAGTCTTAAAATATTTCAATTTTCTCTTGAATAAGTGCGTTGCGACCACGGTATTCCCAGACGTTTTAACATGCATTTTGAAGTAACAAAGTATTTTGAAATTTGAATAAAATGGACTATAGTTCTTATTCATTTACTTTTGAATATTGTAGGAATTGGAAAATGTTTTGTCAGAAAATTTTGGGATGACACCTCTGAATTTCCGAAATTCTGATTTAGAAAGTGATGATGTGGCCAATTTGGATGATCAGGTATAACTAAGTCTTTACTTCAATTACAATTTTACATTAATTTTACTTTCTAACCGAACAAGAGTCCATATCGCTACATATGTGATGGACTATTTCAGGACACGAGTGCCTAGTTTTAAAAATGCCAAATTCGACTATAAGTAGTCGAACATTTGTTGAATAGTCGAATTAAACATGAACATGTATACAGTATGGTATTTAACACGAGGGACCCAACTAAATGGATTAAAATATTGAGTTTTTTTAACACTTTCACTGCAAGGCATCTCATTAACTGAGAAACCCGGTACTACTCGGGCATTCTTTCTAATAAACTTGGGCCCTTAATACATAAACATAGCCAAATAGCACTGATAGCAGATAACTGCGTAGATCATGGAGGTTCCGAGGCGCCTAGCAGTGAAAATATTAAAAATACTCAGCATTGTTTTAACTGATCATGATAATGTCTCAAATATACCAACAAAAGTATAATGTAGTTTCGAGAAACTATTTAAACAAGTCTTATTTGTTTTCAAATAGAGTATTGGCTGACAATTACGTTGTCACCTCCAGAGCTCGGTGGTTTAAGTCACTTCTTTCACGGGGCTTTTATCATGGCTGTTGAGATCTCAGCAAGCTAAAACTATTCATTCACCTTTTATATATATTAACAAGCTGATTAATTACAAATATCGCTGTTTTGGTTCATACCGAAAACCTGCATTGGGATATTTATTTCAATGCATTAATTTTTCAGGATACGCTTGATGTTTAATCGACGGAAGATTTGGACTTTAAAAAGTTGTATCGCAGGTCCGACTGTGAGACCATTGGTTAGATTGAAAAGTTGGTAAACCCATCATCAACAACAAATGTGGCAGTTGGATATCCGCCATATTTATAGCGAAATTGGAATAAGGTACTGTAAACAATTTATATTTGCGATCTATTTAGCGCATTTATATCTTTACAAATTAAGACATAAAGATGGTCATAACATAGTTATTGTCATCATGAATCAACATGGCAATCGCGCTTTATAGCGTGGCAGTAGTACTGTTGTATTTTGATAATGTCATTCAATAGCTCTATCAGAACAGTCATTAGTCAAGCAAGCATTTCTTACTACACACTGGTACCATGCTGCAATAGCTAAACGTATTTATTAGAATACCTGTGAAAAACTTCAGATATAAGGATAAGACCATAATGAAACTTAAAATTATGCAAAATTATACGTATAATGTAATTGATGTTTGCAAATTAACTACTGACTGTATTCGTTGAGTATTATCCCGTTTAAATAATGTAAGATATGTAGTCTTTGAACATTTAAAACTATTCAATGTTCAGTATTTACTCATTGTTTTCCATTTGAAGGAAAAATCAGTATTTCCAGTTCTCTGTAGATGAGCCTGGTGTTCTCATGGAGACAAGAAGAATGTGTGAATCCTGATAGACCCAGCCTTCCGTTTACTGAATATCGTACGACCGGCACCTATACCACCTCAAGGGATGAATGTTATGAACTCTTTCCTGCATAGAGAGGCCATAATATGGCCTGGAACGTGTCAAATATAATACATTAGACAGACAGGTTTTATTGACGTCATTGTGTTTGAAATGAAGACAGTGCTTGCTCATAAGTGTACACTTCATGTAATGCATTTTCGAAGTCGAATGACATAGTTCATAAAATATTCCTTTGAATCTTTATACTGGTCACGTCATAGTTCTATTGAAATTTACTATTTTCCGATCATTTTCATGTTTTTTAATGATGTATCTTCATAAAAAAGCAAGATGAAAACAGGTTTTCATTAATACATGTGATAGGGTAAGGTTCTGTAAGCAATACACCAGATAATTTTGGAGTGTTTTCGTTGCTAGGCAACCAAGCTTAACCATAATAGACGCGAATCCTGTAGAATATATTCCTTTCTATCCGTGTTCAGCATTGCTGTGATTTTGTATTAAAAAATAACCAATATGCTTAACTTGCAAAAACTTTGATTCTGACGATTGATGCAACGTAAAAATTACTACTACGTCAAAATAATGTTCGATTTTCATTAACTACCATTGTCACAGAAACCGTCATAGCTCTTTTTATAATAATTATTTTTCGATAATGTGTCATGTGTATCTTTGAAAATGATGTATCTTCATAAAAATTGAATAAAAACAAAATTAAAGCATGTTTTCATTGATACAGGTTTACGTGAAAGGTTCTATAAGCAATAAACAAGATTGTTATGGAATGTTCCCGTTGCTAGGCAACCAGGCTCACCCATCATGGACGCTATTTCTGTTGATTATCTTTCTCTATATCCATATTCAATATTGCTGGGCTTTTATATTCAAAAACAGTCAATATGGTTAATTTTAAAAAACATAGATTCAAACGACGGTTACGATGTCAAAATTACCACGATGTCAAAATAACGTTGGTTTTACATTTATACCTTTGTCATAATTATAAAACCTCATATTTCCGTCAATAATTAATATTTTGAAATAACTTTTTCGATTTTTTTTTCTAAAGGATTAAACTTGGTGAAAATATAAAAACCTCAAAATCGAACATTTTTTCATTAAGACAGGTTTTTCCGTGACTGTGCCCATGTAATTTAGAAGAATATGGATTTCCGTATATGTGTAGAAAGTATACGGAATTCCCGTATACCAGATGTTCCATATACGGATACGTGTACGAGGTCCGTATATTGTGCAAATATTTCCCGTATACACCCGTATATTCGAAAAATACGGTCCCGTACACTCCCGTGTATCCATCCTTTTTTCTCAGTGTTTGATGATGTTGCGTACACTCGATGCCTAAGTAATGACGTATCCCACAAAGATACGAAATTTACAGGATGAGATCAAGAAAGATCAAATTATTGGGAAAAAATATGACCAGCTGGTATACGAGAATATAGCAAAACCTTCTTGAAATATTAAAGATATACATTAATACGCATTTTTGATAATTAGAAATTTGTTAAAATCATTCAAGGTATTTTTAAAAAAAATTTAGTTTGCACTGCGTAATATACTAAACATTATGCCATGACATCGGTTCCATCGGTAAATCTCACCTAAATTGCTTAAAATTCAGGCTCGTCAAAGAGGACCCCCCCTACTTATTAAGTACTTTCGATATGTACATGTACTTTGGCTTCAACTATAAAAATATTTAGGTATAAAAACTTTCAATTCATGCACATCTAGATTCTGATATTAGCAAGGATATGTAATGCCGTATATTACTAGTATATGGACTTGCAAGCACGCTTCCGTATTTTAGTTTTATACGGTATATTATTACACACATTTCCTATACAGTGTAATTGAGATTGATACATCCGACATCCACCGTGTCGTTATGTGCACTTGGTCAATCTTCTACCGGTACGCACGTGCGTTATCTGGTTACACATTATTTCGCCGGAGTAGATGGCGAATAGGTTATTATTTATATAGACACTTCAAGTTAATAAGAGAACATAATTGTTGAAGATACGCATGCCCTGCAGAATGAATGAAAAACAAAAAAAAAATAACTAAGATCCGTCGGAGAAATCAATGCAAGTTGTTTATATTTATCTTTCGTTATGTTACACCGATTTAGTACTTACTCACAGTAAAAAGCGAAAATCTTAAATGAGTCTGTTAAGGATTTTAATAAAAAGGTTTAAACACTACAGCGGACGGCCGATCGTCGGTATTGGCCCGTCTTAGCGGTTAAAGCCTCTGGGCCGATACTTTTCAGGGCTGGTCAATACCGACAGTCGGCCTACCTCCGTCTTAATATATCTAATTTCGCGTAAATTTTGGATTTATAAGTATATACGCAATGTCGTTTTTTAACAGTATATCAACTCATGTATTTCAATAAATACATGGAGGTATACCTAGATTCCCATATTCTTAAATATACGGACTAGCAAGCGGTCTTCCGTAATTCAGGTACATACGGGATAGTTTATCTAGTTTCCTGTACAAGTATTACTTAATTATAGGGAATATCGTGTTTTAGCAGTGTATGGACTCTAGTATTTCAGAATATACGTAGAAGTACATTATATATCTATATTCCCGTAGTTTTAAGTTTTAGTATGCAGTATTTTAGGAATATACGGGCCTGCAAGCACGCTTCCGTATTTCAGTTATATACTGAAAAGCATATAGTTTCCCGTATATAAACTATACGCAATACTGTTTTAAGCAGTATACGGACTCCCGTCTTTTAGAATATACGTGAAAGTACATGTTTTACTCGGACAAATTAACCTGATCCTCCTGACCTCTTTTAGCATAATTTCACTGAATACTATATTCATGCATAAAGGCCAGGGTCAGGTCAATTAGTTTGGACAATATATCTAGATTCCCGTATTTGTAATTATACGGACTGCCGTATTTTCGGAATATACCGACTATTGTGCACACTCCCGTAATTCAATTATATACGGGATAGCATATATGCGCAAAGCCTTATTAAACCAGTAAACAGACTCCCATATTTGAGAATATACACTGTAGTATATCTAGATTAATTCCCGTGAGAAGCCGCCTTTGCGTTGTGGTAGCGTTCGCCTCGCGATCGAAGGGTCTCTGGATTGATCTTCAATTACCAAGTAGGGGTTGTGTCCTTAGGCAAGACATAGTAATTATATAATAATAAAATAGATTCCCGTATTTTCAAGTATACGAAAAACTGTATTTTAGAAATATACAGACTCACAAGCATATTCCTGTATTTCAGTATAAACGGACTTGCAGCCGGTACCGCATTCTAGTAAAATACGGGCGTTTGTATATCAATATTTTTAAGTATACACTATCAGGAATAAGTGAAAAAAATCCCTCACTGCTGAGAGATCCGTTAGCTCCTGAATTGCCATGAAGGTATCAGTGGTCAGTGTGGCTATCTTCACAGCAGGCGGCCAATTTATTACCTTTGACAATCTGATAATCAGCAAAAAAATGCCTGACCGGTTTAAATTTTGACTGGACAGGCAGTCAGGCACTTTTATGACTGTATTCTTTATATTTCCTATGTTTTGAGACAAAAAATTTAATGTTAAGTCTGACTTAAATTGCAAGTATGAAACTTGAAAAGTGAACAGTAAGAAATATGGCTTTCACACAAACTAAAGCATTGTCATAAGAATAATGCCCTTTCTGAGGGCATTCAATGGCAAGCTGAAATTGACCAATGTCTACAAAAACATTCCTTTTAACGTTTCTTTTGAAATATACATTACATGTTGAATATTTCCCGTACGAAAATTCCAACCGTAAAATAACAGGAAAAGACATGTAACTGGGCAGTTATATTTTAAGCCAGAAAAAGACAGAAATACGGTTGTAAAATGGAATGGAAAGTAATCTTTTAACTTGCTTTCTGATTGGTTGATTCAAAAAACAATTTGGCAGACATGTTTGAAAGCATTTTGCAGTAATGTTTCCATGGAAAGAAAACTTTTGGTGACTTAGCTTCATAGCATGGATATTAATTATTTTGTGGACAGGAGTGCAGTACATGTATAAACAAAGGTAAATGGTTAAACATAGAGCAGTTATAAATAAATTATGATATGATGGTTATATTGATTAAAATAATATATTGATCAGTTAAAAGTCAGGGCATCAATTTTGAAAAATCAGTCAGATTTTGTGATTTTTTTACATCAAACTTAGAATAAATTTTAAATGAAGACCCCTTGTATTTATGAAATGTAACCCTGATCCCTGAAAGAAACATTTTCTAGGAAATAACATAAGGTTTTGCTGAAAAGTAAATTATAGTGCAACAGTATTTCATTTGTTTGAATTTATCAGAGGCGTAAAATCTGGATTTGTACGCCCATAATTTTTATTTTCCATTGAAAATAATTGCGATTAATTTACATGTATTACGAGCCATTTGGACGGCCATATTACGTGCCATTTACGGTTGGTTTACAGGCGTAAAACTATGTTCTGCAATCTGTCAACTTGTGGCATAATTCTATCATGTACGGGCGTAAAGTTAAAAATATTCCGCCTACTTTACAGCTGTAAAATTATGTACAGGAATACATAAAAATTACAAAGCACAGTATTTTTTCAAATAACCGCACACTCCCTGAGACTGACATTGTCTGTGCATTGTTTATTAGGGCTGTAACGTCAAACATCCAAACTTTCGAGGGATTGCGAACTTGTGATAAGATTTGGACAAAGATATTCGCTTGTACTGCCAGATTTGCGAACCATAACAATGTTAATTTTGCAGTAATTATTTATCAAAATGCACCATGTTTTACTCAACATAATCTAAATATCTATTACTAACATAACACATCTAACTATCGGTGCGTTTGTTTGAAGTCTAACCGTAATGTGTCATCTTCGAAACCATATGGTAAATCTAGCATTCAATAGTTACGCATAATCTATATCTAAAAATCAAATAATGAAAACAATAAACATGATAAAGTTGGACACGCTTAAAATAATAAATTTAATATTACACAATTATTTCAGAAATAAAAATTTAAGTAAACAGTTCAAATAATTGTGTAAATACGATCTGTCGGAACCCTATTACTGTGTTACATGTACAGTAAAACTTTGTTAACTAGAGCATCAATAACTTGAGAACCCGGGATAACTCGAGGACTCCTGTCGGTCCCTGCAATTTTACCTGTATGTTTAAACAGAAATCACCATGGATAACTCGAGCATCGATAATTCGAGAACCCGGGATAACTCGAGCAACACCAGTCCTGTAGTCCCGCTAGGTAGATTTCTAACAAATTACCTGCGGCAACTCGAGGTCACTGATAATCAGATTTTTCTCACCTCCGCTGGAACATCATTATTTTGACAAGTCATAAGAAAAACTTTTATTGTTAATTGATTTTTTGTTTATTATTGATTAATCGGCCGTCCAGTGGCCAAAGTATTTAAAACTGCTCGCTCTCAGATTTTTGTAAAAAATTAAAGCTCTTCAAACTGTATGAAATTAACATATTTTAGAATATATAGTAATATCATAATCAAAAGGTTCCAGTATAAATTTCTGTCACGTTTATCTGTAGATCTATTTGAAATAATTTGCTTCCAAATAATAGAGCGCTACAAACGCTTTTGAAATTCCAATATAAACATATAGTGTGGTGGTGCCGTAAAACCAGCACTTTCAATCGATTATGGCAAATTTCTGCCTAGCGTTTTACTTCTATTTATCTTTGTGTCCGAGCAATCTAGT